>PVJO010002213.1:0-88673 GCA_004026905.1 Hystrix cristata | reverse complement strand
TTATTCTTTGCCTATATATACCCTCCTCGTCTCTGACTGATCTTTCTGCCGCCGACTTCCTCTCCTCCCTCTCCTGTGCCTTCGGTATTTATTACCATACATTTCCCATTGGCTGGCAATCACTTATCTTACTTTTCCATTTTTGCTTCTTCCTTTCATCCTTTTGCTTTATTCATCTGTCACTCTTGCCATAATTTTTCAACCACCTCTGGCTAGTCTGACTTGAGATGATTTGCTGCTACCCCTACCTCAGGCCCAGTTATGTCACAGAAATCAGGCCCACCCATCTCTTCCTCTCTTCTTGTAGAAAACAGTCAAGTTAATTCAACTTCTTATCCATCCTGTAAGAAATCACTCTCCAACCATATGGGAAAACTTATGGCTGCAAATAAAAATCTCCCAGTGTTTTGCTCCTCACAAGTTTTCACTTCCCCAGCACAGCTTGGGTAAATCCAAAATGTTAAAATCTCTAAAGGGTACATATTTCATGAAAATTCACTTTCTGCTTCTAGAATATTTCTTTTATTTATAGGTACTTAATTTTTCAATAACATAATCTTGTCCTAAGTTCTCTCCTCTGCCCCAACTCCCATGCCTGCTGCTCCTGTTACAAGGAAGGCTATTTTGAATTGCAAACTGAGTTTGTTTTCCTCAATTCATGGGATAAAGGGATTTTCCCAAATAAGTACTGACTTTATTCTTTTTCTCACTCTAATTTATGAATCAAAACTCACTTTAAAATAAAAAGGCCTGTTTAAGTTGGTTCTGGATCTGGAGCTTTGTATGACTGTGTGTAGACCACTTTCTACACTGTTTATAAAGGTGACGTCTGGCATTGTCCTAAATGGAGTTGCTCATGGGCAGATGGAGAGTACAAGCCACTGTGGGTATCATCTGGCTCATGCAGATAACCTTGTTTTCTCCCAGAGATGGTAGAGAGCTGTTGTGGAACAAGAAATAAGCACTAATATATACTCGTAGAATGTAGGCTACACAGCTAAACTGCACAATTCATTCATTCACCATTCCAGAGGTTTCTGAGGGTAAGGGCAAAGCTGTTGATATGGTCGCTTTGACCCAGTCCAAGTCCCTATAGTTTGGAAGAACCAATTTTTCCAAGGATGTGGGTTACACCTACTTATCAAGCCTTGACATTATGACTATTGACTTTTTAAGAAGTCTCCTGGGTTGTGATTTCCTATGTGGGCTCTAAGGCATCCATTGCTCATGGAAGGGAGTTAGCAGCTCTACTCCTAGGTCACTCCATGGTCAGATCAAACTCATGTTGTCTCTGTTTCAGTGATGCAGTAAGAGTGAGACAACATGGCCCTAGAAGGCAACAAAAACAATATCAGGGAACTGGTCAATAGTATTAGTGAAGTAGACATGCATTTATGCTGAGAATTTTAAAACTTTGCCTGGTAGATTTAAAATCAATAGTTTTTTTTTTAAACTCTACTTACAAACTTCTCAGGGATTTGCAGCATATGAGCCCTAAGATAACATCTCTTGCCTGTCCTAATGTCTTACAATTTTAGATTTAGGACTTTTAAAAACTGTTTAATGGCCATCATTTCAATTTTTTTCTGTCTCAGTCATACACCATCAAAATAATTATTACAGAAATAGAATGCTGAGCATCTGTTATTCATGAGTACTTTGAATATACACAATGCTAGGACATTGCTTTTGATACTTGGATCAACTTCTAAAAGGTGACTATGTGTGGCACATTTTTAGAGAAAAACTTCCCTTTCTTCCCCCACGAAGACCACTGAGGAATTTTGCCATACTTACAGCAGTTTGTGATCATTATTGCAGAAATACATTGTATGGTATGATTAAATATAGGCGTGGTATGGAAATATCCCTAGGAGAAGTAATATAGATTTAAATTTAGCCAAGGTTTAAAAGATTGATAATGGATTCTTCTCTGGGCAAAATTTTGTTGTGGCTCTGTGGTACAGAGACATCTTTGTTTCTTAGAAGAGGGGAGAGCAAAACACAAAAACAGGGTCTTCAGTAGTTGAGAGACTTAAAACAGATTCTATTACCCTCTCAGTTTTGTCTCTCAATTCTATTTTCTTAGTCTCTTTCCTCAGCTACTTCTAAAAGACTTAATTAGCTTTTCAGACCTCCTGATTCTACAGATCCCATTGCATTACACTTTCTGCTGACCTGACTTTGACTGGGGACAAGATCTGCAAGCTGACTGGTGGAAATTGGTCCAAGGCTGTGGCAGAAACACCAGAAAACAACTCAGGCTTCCTCATCCCCCGAGTTGGGAGGATTTCACAGAATTCTGTCCCCTCTGTGGCTTCTCCGTTGCTAAGCACAGAAGTTCCATGTACGTGTATCTGGAGAGGTCAGGGATTTTCCTTAGTACCTCTGTAGCTGAATTAATGTTTTTTGTCGTGGTTGTTGTCTGTCTGCTTCTTTTGTTTTTAAGTCAGTCAGCTATAGCCACTGTAGTAGTGTATAAAAACAAATAAACAAAGCAAAACATCTAAAAACCTAGGGACACACAAAAATAGGCATTTTTTTCTTATTCACATATGGGTGTTTTGCCTCCCGAGTCTCTGGTCATTCTGACACCTGCAGCTCCAGGAAGCGGTTCATATGGTGACAGCAGACACACAAGGGTGAGTCTACTGTACAAGCCTGTTTCCAGCTGTTCTTGCTAACTCCAAGAGGCCACAGCAGGTCACATGACCAAATCCCAAGTCAAGGCAGAGAAGTACACTTGACTTACCGAGACCCCGTGGTGAAGCTGTGGACCATTTAATACTGTTAGAGGAGGCTGAAAAGTTAGTACTAATAGTTGTTTATATTGTAGACTCTGATCAAATGACATCCAAACTACTAGACATTCTCAAAGGCTAAAACATTTGAACTCCCGATTGGACTTCCAATAAATATAACACATATTGTTATAGCCAATCATAGATGATAGGATATTTTATATTATTCCACACTTTCATATGTGGGTCCCTAGACCAACATACAGTATATAAAAATATAGATATATATGTGTATATATCTCTATCTATCTATCTATCTATCATCTATCTCTGTATCTTCTTGTAACCATTCACTGAGCAGTTATTTTAAGCTAGGCATTAGACTAAATTCTTTTGTATTCATAATTTTATTTAATCTGTATACCCATTTTCATGAATATAATATTACTATCCCCTACCAGGAGGGCTGAACTGGGAGAGCTTATGTAACATAACTAAAAGCAGAGGCAATTTTATTGGTGGAGTCAAAGATTTCTTTTTTACCTACTGTTCTGCGTATCACCTTCCAATCCTAGGACATCGACCACTGTCCTATGAAGTGGATATTTCCATTTCCATTTTACAGCTCTGCATGAAAGAGGCATAAAATGAAACATGCAGCTGATGTGACATAGTGAGCAAGTAGGGAGCTAACATTCAACTCTGGGTATCCCGCAGCCATCCACCCTATAGCAGACTCTGTCTTGGTGTCAGGTGGGTGCCCAGTTTTGTTTATTTTTAAGCCATTTGTACCTTATTGGTGTCCAGCCCTTTCTTGCAGAATTGTTTTTGTTGGTCTCTTCAGTCCTCCCCAAGAGCCAGCTGCTTTATAGATCTCCTGGGAGGATCACACTGTGATGAAATTACATGGCCATGCTCTTCACATCTCTGCCAATTTGGGTTTATTTCTGTTCAGACACAGATTTGGCAGGCTCTCCTGTTGACAGTTGTATGCTGATCCATTTCAGGTTTTTCCCCAAACTGGGCCCACGAAAGGAAATCAATGTAAAGGATACTCTTGCTGTACTTAGAAGAAACAGTCTACAGAGTAAAGAAGAGACCCCTGGGCTTCAGTACCAGGAGTGGGATGGGGGACAAGGGCACAGGCTAATATGCATTTACATAAATTTGTATTATTATATCAAATGATTTTCCAAAGCAATTTTGCAGGATGAAAAAGTCACAAAGAGTAGCCCGGAGGAGTGAACAAATTGGGAGGAATAATAGCTTGACTTACTTTACTTTGATTATTGGGCATTTGTCCAGCTGAGTATTGATATGCTAGACATATTTTAGTTATAACTTCTCCTTCACCTCTGCTCAAAGTTGTAGAATACAAGGGCCCGATTTAACTCAGTGAATACTGAGCAGCTTTGGATGGTAACGCTCTTCTTGGATACTTTAGTGGCATCTCCCTGGAGTCCAGGGGCAGGCAACAGTTTCTTTGCTTCTGCCAAGTATTGTTTTGAACATCAAGCCCTCCCTGATGAAATATCCTCTTCTGTTGTCCAAAACCAGAGGAAAGGAGCCACCCCAAGGCCAGGATCGGGAAGGAAGAATATGAGGGGCCATCTCTTCCTACAGGGATCAGAGAACCACGGCTCCGGGCCACCAAATTATTGAATTCCAGTGTCAAGAGTTTAAAAGAAACATGAGAGGAACATAGTCTTGGCTGGAGCTCTGAAAAATGAAATAATTCATTGCAAAGTTTCGGGTGAGAGGGAATAAAGGACTAAGTAAGGGAGGCGTTGCCACTGTGGCTATTTGTATTGATCTTCTGGTAACGTTTTACAATTTGCTAATATTGCAGGTAAAGATAGGGGGAAAGAAATCTGAACTAGATGAAAACTGGGAAAAACTCTGGCCTGATCATGGAGAGACTGTTATTGTCCTATTTCCCCTGGGGCAGTTATTTGAGTTGGGGGCAAGTCGTTTTGTCTCCCTGAGGCTTTACCTTCTCATGCAAGCAGAATTACAGAAAAAGCCTTGTCTGCTTATTGTAGAAAGCTGATCTGAAGATCACATGAGATAAAATATGTGAGAGCATTTTGTAAACTGAAAAGTACTACCCAAATAACAGGGTTTATTATTCTTTCTTAATCCTGCATTCCACTGCCCTCTCCGCTAAAAGAACAACAACAACAAAAAATGTTGGCACAGTATAATTTTCACAGTTTGGAAGGAATAAGTTGTTGCCTTTGCACTCTTCACTGCTAACATCTGTCACCCCAGCTCTGACAGCTGCTTCGAAGTTTCCACTATGAAAGTAACAAAACAAGGTTGGGTCAGCCTCCAGTTCCTACTCTACCATGGCCCAAACCTTATTAAAAAATTAACATCTCCTCTCTTTCCATATGCTTGGAAAAAGGCCATGAAAGAAAGCTCTCGACAATCTTTTTATCCGATTTTTCATCTGGTTTGGGTTTCTTTCCTTTCCCTCCTCTGATATTAGCAAATTATACAACATAACCAGAACATTCATATAAGACACCACATTTGCAACCCCTCCCCATGTAATATTTTATTCCAGCTCGCACTAAACTTTGAACTAAACAAATGCATTGTTTCATTTCTCAGTAGCCCATCCAAGAAAATTTCCCATTCAATAATATTAATAATAACATATTTTTAAACCTTGACTTAAAATTGCAGTAAGTGCCAAAGGCTCTAGTTGCTATTTTGTTGAAATAATATCAGGTTTCCTGTGATGCTTTACATAGCTGTCATCTCCGTGATATGATATATCCATGATTTATTGACCTACTAAAAGTGCTGTCATTGACTTGTCATAATAAACTTTTCTTAAAATGTTAAAGCATAGAACATTGAGCAATAGCTCAAATCAGCACAGAGGCTCAATCTGGTTGCGGATTTGGATTTGGTGGCCAGAAGTTTGCCTTTTACACCTTCAAAATGCGTGCTCTGCCTCAGCCCCACCCAATTTTTGTCTCCCAACCCGCTGTGCTCCTTGTCACCAGGCAGGCTGGCAGCGAGCAGGGGGACGGTATGTAAGAAACTCTGAACATTAAGAACTAGCCCTCAGCCCAAGCAAGGGTCAGTGCTGCCTCTGGGAAGGCTTCCCGACCTCGGAAGAGAAAAATTCAAAGACGCTGATTTTCACCCACCTGACTTATCTTTGCGAACAGACGTTGTGTCCGTGGGGTGGAGGACAGGGGTTAATCACTGTGTTTTCAGGAAGAGAAACATCTCTAACCCCCCAAACGAGTTTATTTTCCATGGATGTGGGAGCAGAGAAGATTTCCAAAGTGGGAATATGACACGATCAGGATACACAAATGCCTGTGGTCACGGCTCCCTGACTGGGCCCTGTGCCTCTGGCCCACCCCGGATGTTGGCTGGTTCTCTCGACTCTGCTGCTGCAGGAGGCTGATCTTGGTGATGTGGCCACTAGTGTCCACTAGAATGTTGCTTCCCTAGTATTCATCTTCCCAGGTTTAGCCGACTATTCTAACAGGCTTATTATTATTATTTTTTTTTTTTGGTGGTACCGACTAACAGGCTTATTTAAGCCGCCCCAAGTGACACATATGAATTTAAATTGGAGCTTTGGGGAGGCCTTGTTAGCAAAATCATTTCGTCATGAAATTAGGCAAATTCAGAAAGGAAGAAGTCTTAGATCCAGGAAATCTAGGGGGTGCATAAACCTGGAAGATGAGGAAACACAGGACCTGGGCAGGAATGGGGGGTTGGTAAAGAAAGCTGGAGAAAAGTGAGAAAGAACAAATGAGAAGGTCAGCTGATGAACCATACTTCACATACAGAAGTGCAATGAAGCCTTGATGGGTTTATGTGCTTTTACAAATATATATGTGCAAACACGCATGAACAAAAGCATAACAGACTAACCATCTCCAAATTGCCTAACTCTAACTTGAATACAGTGTTTTGATTAGATCAAGTATTAGATATACTATTTACACATTTAAAAAAATTTCCTTTTTGCACAGAAACTTCACCCACATGGAAGGATTGGGAGAAATAGACTGTTATGGAAAAATTTAAGTATTTTTTAGTAATTTTTTCAGCTGAGAGAAAATAAATTTTGGGTAGAAATGAAATGTTTATTTGTAGCAATATGAAATACAGTCCTCTGTGTCCACAGTTTCCACATCTGCAAGTGGAACCAACCACAGATCAAAAATATTCAGCAAAAAAAAAAAAGTACCTGTGTGGAATGTGTTATTTTTTATTATTATTCCTTAAATATAGAATGCCAAATTTTATACAGTATTTACATTGTATTAGGTATTAGAAGTAACCTAAAAATGATTTAAAGTATATAGGAGAATGTGCAGAATATCATGTGAAAATACTAGACTATTTTATACAAGTAACTCGGGCACACATGGGCATTGGTATCCACGTAGGGTTGTGTAACCCATAACCCACAGATTTGGAGGACAACTATACATATCTTTTTAGTTTCATCATACCTTACAGTCAATTTGTCAGTGAGAAGCATACATCTTTAAACCTATTTAAACATGTGAAGGATTCTGAGTGCTCAGAAAGTACGCATGCTTATCTGGAGAGGTGAAGGCCCAAACAGGGCTCCAGTGGAAAGGAAACGTGCCGGAACAAAGTATGCTCAACTCACAGTTGCTTATGGCCAGATAAAATGTCAAAGTTTTGAGTAAGAGACACAAAATTTATGTGAAGAAAATAATTGCGTTTTAATTTCAGAAAACCAAAAAATGGATTTGACTAAGACTTCTGATTTTTCTGTTATGAGTTCACATTTTCAGGATGAACATGAAAGGGTGCAGATATTAACTTTCCTTATTCGACCAGTTCTTTCATGACTAACCCTGGGTGGTGTTAGCGCCAACGGACCCAGTCATTCTATCAGTACCCAATCACATGTACTGATAGAAATAAAAATTAAAAAAAAACTGTTGAGGGTCGGTTTAATTATTTCCTCACAGAACTAGACTGCTAAAAAATTAGTCACTAAGCATATATCATCAAATTAAACAGACAATGAAATAGGAAAGAATTTGTGGAGACGGAAAAGGAGATCTACATGGCTCTGGAAATACAAAACATAACATTTTTGTTACCTAGTATTGGAAGTACGCTAGACTTGGTTATTGTATGGTTAATATAGATCTCAAGTCCCTTGAGAATAGCCTGGAATCATTCAGGCAGATGGCACAACAACTGAATACAGGCAATGTACCAGGTGCTTTGAGGAGACTTCCATTGTTAATTCTCATGCAACAAATATCTATTGAGCTCATATTATTATCCTGGTATGTTAAGCACAACTGATACAGCAGTAAACAAGTCAAACAAGTCTTAAGTGTCTTCACAATGTTTATATTCTAGCAGAAAGGACGCAGCTAAAACGAGGAAGACTTTTATTTTAAAAACCTCCCACTGCTTACAAGCTGGACTGGAATAAAAAGTAACACATTTGTCACCACAAATATAAGATATGATGTAATAAAAAGCATACATGTTTGGACATTCGGAACTTCTGAAGAACAGAAATCCACAAGAGCGGGAAACTTTGGAAAGGAGACGACGCTTTTGGCCGTACAAGATGAATGCGGTTGGGAGTGAACGAAGCAAGCACTCTTGGCCAGTGGAACCACAGAGGGCGGGGATGAGAACGAAGGGGTCTGCCTCCTCTGTATGCTGAGCAGGTCTGGTTCGGAGCCAAGGGCTCAGTGGGCATCCTCAAGGCTGGCACCCTTCCCTGCCCCTCTTGAGTTCCTGCGTCCTTCTTACTGTTGGCAGAACGAGGGAAAGCCTGGCTTATAGCACATGTTAACTCTGGCAATATCTGAGTAGGGTGACACACCAAGGGGATGCCTTTACCCATACTTGAAATTGATGCCCTGTTGACAGAACTCTTTCTTAGAGTTGGAATGTGGGAGGTCCCAAAGGTGTCAAGTTGCTCTCCCCTGGAAAGGCTGGTGAGAAACCAGGGCCAGACTGACGACTCACAGGAAGCCCAGGATACAGAACAAGATATTTGGTCCAGTTCATTCAGGAAGGCAGTTGATTAAGCCTCAGAGAAACCAAATGTCAGATCCAAGTCTTGATGTTCTACTGAGGCTGACCATCTCAGGACTGAATTTAAAAGTTTAAGGAAGTCTTTTTTCCCCTTAGGGAAAGATGAGACAAGAGAAGGCAACGCAAGAGGAAAGATGTCAGCTCTTCATTTTTTCCAAAGACTTTCACATGGTAAAATGATTTGTAAGTCCAAATAGAACCAGGGAGAAACACAATCAGTTTTAAAGAGTTAGTCAAACCCTTTGTTTTCTGTTATGGAAACTAAAAAATATCTCTGGGTTGAATGATACTAATATTATATTTCTTATTTTTCCATTTTTAGGAACTTGTAGATACATAGCCTAAGTTTGTACAGTCTTAGATTAATTCCATACTCTGAACAATTTGTAGGAGAAAATGCATGTACCTTGAGAGCACAATGTTAAATGAACTAAATCAGACACACATCTTAAATACAGTATGACTTCTCTTATATGAGAAAGCCAAAGTATAAATAAAGAGCAAAATAAAAGCTAGATCATAAGAAGTAGGGAGATAGATCATCTTTAAAGGAGAGGTGGATCAAAAGTTGGAGGGAAGGAGGGAGAGGAGGGGAAAGGAATGAAAGAAAAGAATTAAGATGTGTTATGTACGTATGCCAATTCCGAACAAGGAATGTAAACATTATATATTGCAAACATGTTAAAAAAAAGAGAGAAAGGGATCAAAAGATGGTTGGAGGAAGGAGGGAGGGAGGGAAGGGAAAGTGAATGAAAAACAGAATTACAATGTGTTAGGTACATGTACCAACTCCTCACAGGAAATGTAAACATTATGTGCTACGAACATATACTAATAAAATAAAATTTAAAATTTTTTTTAAAATTAAAAAAATGAATGGCATCAGAGAATGTCTTAATACTCTAAAGAATCTATACAAACAACCACAGAGAAATAAGCTTTCTATAAAAATAATCAAGGAAAATATGTGACCAGGAAAACTACAAATTCAATAAATTACATAGTGGTTTGTTGAAAGACAAGCATGAGTATCTTCAAGGAGTCTAGTGTGTTTCCATTATTGTGCTTGCTGTACACTTTGATGTAAGATACAATATAAAGGAAAAAGCACCTGGAAGGAAATACTTATTAAAATAGATATAAAAAATAGTGGCACAAATAAAAAGGGGTCAGGAGGGGCAAATCTTCCTCACAGAAGAAATCTAAATAATATAAGTAGATATGCCTTCTCTTGCTTAATTCTCTCCTTCCCTTGTGAGTGGGAGCAGGGTATAGTCATTTACTTCCAAAGAACAGAGCATGAGAAAGAAAAATAGAAACTCTACAAGGAGTAACCTGGCAGACACCACCAACGTTAGTTTCTCAGATTTGGCAAAAGTATCCTGGTAATATAAAGTGTAAACACTAGGGTGAGCTGGGTGTAGTGGCAGCTCTCTATTATCTTTGCAACTTTTTCTTAAAATACAAAGTTATTAAAAATGATTACTGCTTTTTCCTATTTCTGTTTCTTCACCGCTCTAAAACCCATGAATCTTGGACATGGACCTATATCTGATTTCCCTGTTCAATGATAAGAGAAACTGTTCTTTGCTAAGTAAGAGCAGACAATAAAAACTTTTTCCTTGTGTAAAAGCTCTTCTGCTTTTTATTTCCCTGCCTCTTTCTTTGGTGCCAGGAGGTATTAGTACATTCATAAAAACCTGGGTTACCTTTATTTTCAGAATCACGAGAGAGAAAGAATTTTTGGGGGTGTGGTGCTGGGGATTGAACTCAGGGCCTTGCACTTTCTAGGCGAGTGGTCTACCATTGAGCTAAATCCCCAACTCTGAGAAAGTAAATTTTTAAAAATGTAAAAGAAAGTAATAGCAGGCTCCAAAGACTAAATTCAAAGGAATATAAGTAATTGGATTCTCAAGTAAAGATATATTGAAAGTGAAATGCCATCTCTCTTTTGAAATGCCACCAATCTTGAGTTCTGTAACAATTCCTTGCATTCTATGCATGGCATCTTAGAACATCCTGCCAAAAGACAAAGGATCAAAGATACGCTTCTTTCTTTCTCAAGGGTTTTCTTTCATTTTATTGCAGGGCCCTGGGGTAGGCTCTCAGCTGAAGCTGTGTTCACCAATCACTTGCTAATAACTGGAGCTGAAAGAGGGCTCTGCCCTAATGCCATTATGTTCAAGAGCCATGATTGATTGTGTTATAGTATGTTTTTGAAACCTAATTACTGTCTGAGTGAGTATCTGAACTCATTAATCTCTAGTCCTGTAAATAAGTAAAATTGACTAAATAACTGGATTTCTCTAATGATGGCTTAGGTTATCTTCGGACCTACCGCCTTGCTCTACCCTCTTCGGGGCAGCAAATTATTTTGCTTAATGGTAATTGCTCCCCAGTTTTGAAATCAATTTGTAAAAGTCGGCTTATAAAACAATTTTCTGGGTTGCCCTGTGATTGCTTGGTCCCTACTCTATCTTTGTGGTATAATGAGCACATCCTGTGACGTGCTCACAAACCGTTGTGTTTGCTGATGACCCTCCTTTGTGGAGAAGGTCACATCGCTTAATGAGATAAGGACCTTGGGAGGGGGTTAGCTTTCTTTCACCTTGCTGAACTCTACCTTCATTCTGCCCAAAATACAAAAGAATTTTATTTAGCATGACCAATCCCACATATTCCAAATAAGATGGGAAATTAGTAGCAATATTTTCCTTTTCCACTTCTTAATAACCAACTCTGGCATCAGTAAGGTGTGGGACTTCATTATATATTCTTCAGTCTCTGATTTTTCCCTGTTTTCTGCCTGGTTACCATGTTACTATCCATTAGAACTGCTCCAAAGATAGCTTGATGAGGAAGTTGATTAGGTTACATTCCTATGTAGTAGGGGATTTCTATTTCCAACCACAATGGAGTAAAATGGACCAGATAGGCCCTGCACAACTAAAATAAAAATAATAAGATGAATAAGAATAACAAGAATAATACGAATTTTTAAGACACTGGACAATGGGTATCAAAGGACAGTGATCCCTGAGAGACAAGAACAAATGAGTCCTATGATTGTTGTAGCTTGTAACCTCAAAATTTCCAGTGGTGACACAGAGAAAGAGGCTTCCTGAGTGGGGAGACAGAACTCAGCCCCTGGGGAGACCAAGGTAACTAGAGGTTACAGGGCAGAATGCCAGAGAGGGAAATGCTGCACACACAGAAAATTCTAGATATATGCGGAGGGTCCCTTTGAATATTCACCTAAGTACTTTTCAACACATACTTGTGAAACAAACAAACAGACAAAAAAAAAACCTACCCAGGGAGAGGAAAAGATTAGACAAAACAGTACCTAGAACTCACACAAAGCAAGGAATAGTGCCTGTTCTCAGTAGTCAGATAGGAAAACTTCACAATTCGTGGGGCCTTAGATATGAGTCTTTAGAAGAGTCTCGGTTCAGTAGTGGGGAATACATAGCCCTGGACCTAAAGCTATCTAGCAAAGCCTAAATGCAAGCTAGCAATGAATCAAATTTTCCAACTAGCTCAACGGCATTTCAGGACAAAGCTCAAGAATATTTATAGGAATTAAAAAATAGCCAGAATCCAAGGAGGTAAAATTCGCCATGCCTGAATTCCAACTAAAAAATGACTAAACATGCAAAGAAGCAGGAATATATGACCTGTATGAAAAGAAAACTAATGAAACTCAACCCAAATTAACAATGATGTTAGAATAGAAAGCAAAGGTGTTACTAGTAAGCAGTGGAGATGGGATTTGTCCTAGTTCTGAGTCCAAAATTTTCTTTGCATTCCTTGCTGTCATTAATAGGTTGAATGCCCACTGACGTCATGTCTCATCAGTGACAAGAATATCAAGGAGCACAAATCCAGTTTCTACACTAAAGGACAATGATAACTAACAACAAAAGAAACATATCATACCTATACGTTGTATAGGAGTTTAGAGGAATGGGAATAAGACGGGCAAATGAGTGCAGACTCAGAGGGGTATACTTTGCTTTGAGGAAAAGAGAACATCCTATGAAGGAGAGGGTTGTGAGCAAAGGCCTGAAGGTGGGGTTCACATAGAGTTTTTAGCATATAATAAGTAAATCAGAATGACTTATTAATAGATAAACCATGTAGAGAGCTGAGTTTGGAAAGGTAGCTGTACTTGGAGTTGGACAGCTGGTACAATGTTGAAGAAATGGCAGTGCAAAACCTTTAAATGGCAACCTTCAGATAGACCAATTTATCACCATTGTGGAGCTATTGATTAAAACTGTAGAACTGATGTCATACATTACATATGCCATAGCTATCATTTTAAATGACAGCAATAGAAGGTTTTCATTGCCACGCATATAGACATGGTCTGAGACAATGAAAGCAGAAAGGTTTTTTCTACTGTTTCATATGCATAAAGGATATCTTCCCTTTCCTCCTATCTTTTGTCTTCTCTTTTTTTCCCTCCTCTTTCACCTTCTTCTTTAAGTAAAAACATACCATTTCTTGTAATTGTGGGGGCCATCTGTGATCTGTGGTAGCTGGAACTCTCTTAAGCCTTGTGAGAACATACAGATGTTGTCAACAGCAGTAACCCTAATCATTGAGATTTTTCTAAAATATATGGCAGACTCCAAGGAGTAAAGGTCAGTGTAGATGGGTAACTCAACAGGTTGGTCTTATGAAGGCGACTTCCATTTGGCCAGTCTCATGGAGTCAGGGAGAGTCTACTGGGAAAAGATCCAATGAAATGCCACTGATCGGCTCTATACTCTAAGGGTGGTCATCACCAATCTTAGGTCCAAACCTCAAGACTGGAGGTCTGAATCCACAATTTATAAGCTCAATAGCAAATTACTTCCAAGTGAGACTTCTAGAGCAAAACACTCATCTCTTTCCATCTTTTCCCATGCGTTTCCAGCTGTGCAGTAAGAAGAAATGAATCATTTCTTAAAAAACAAAAAAACAACTGAATCAAGTCCTGTTATTTTTTTTTTTCCAGTTCTAACTCCAAGCTGTGTTAAATGAAGGACAGCTGGTGTCAGCAGACTTCCTCTTTGTCTCTGCTCACATCCCACTTCAGGTAGTCTGAGCTTGTCTGGGTTCTAAATTCTCTCTTATGTATGAATCACTAGACCACTGTGCTATTCATTACATTCTGGTGATGTGTGCACACACAAAACACACACACACGTACACACACACGAATGTGTGTTTCACAATTCCTGGACAATATGCCCAATCCAATCAAATGATTCCTACTCTGAAAATAAATGAGCCAAAGTATTTATTTGTAAATATACATAGTTTGAAAATTTATTGTGTATGTTTTGTTTTGAACATTATGACTAGTTTGGACACCACTCCAAGTGGGTAGCATTTGAGCTGAGACCTGACTGATGAGTTGAGGGCAGTCATGGGAGAACCTGGGAGGAGACTGTCGCATGCAGGGTGAAGAGCAAGTATTAAAGGAGCTGGTCAGAATGAACCTGACGTGTTCGAGGAGAAGCGTTGTGAGGGGGCAGAAGTAGTGAGAGATGAGTTTCCAGAGGTGGGCAGAGTCCAGACTATGCAAGACCTTTGTTGGCAAGTGAAGTTCTTACCATTCTCAGGAAAAAATGAAGTCCTGCTTTGTGCCAGGAAGTGAAGTTGCATGATACCCATTTGAAGCAGGCGACTCTCTCTTGTAGGGAGATTTCTTTCACTTTTGTTTTTAAAGTGTATACATCTTACCTGTCCGGTTGCATGACTTTTTATGTATATAGCTAGTCATGTAGCCACGGCCTGGATTAAGTTACAGGGCGATCCCAATGACCCCACAAGACTCTTTCGCGTCCTCCCCAATCGTTACACTATCATGGTGCCTTCAATCACCATAGAGTAGTTTTGCCCACTTTTAGATAAAATGTAAGTAAAATCATATAGTACATACTCTTTTGGGTTTGGACAGTATTTTGTATGGCGTTTCATTGTATGAATATTTCACAGTTTATACGTCTTACTATTGGGGGACCTTTGCATTGGCTGCAGTTTGGGACTATTATGAATACAGCTGCCGCGGACATCCTTGGACAACATACCTTTCAATAGATGCCCGCCTTCACTTAGTTTGAATGTAAAAGCCGACAAGAAATTGTTAGGTCTTAGGAATTTTATATTTAGTAGGTACCATGAATCAGTGGTATGAGTTTTCCAAAGTGGTTGTACCAATTTGCACTCCCCTTAAAAATGCAGGAGAATTCTGATTTCTTCCTCCCTTCCAAACACTTGGTATTATTGGTTCGTTTAGATCTAGCCATCCTGGCAGGGTGTAGTGGGAAGGGTTCTCATTAGGTTTTGTTCTAGAGGGAGAGTGGAGAAAGGCTTATTTTTTTTTTGTAATATTATCTGTGTATCATTCTTACTTCTCATGTACTTAGCATGCTGCCTTCTCGTATGTGCTTATGATTATGTTGTTGATTCTGTGGTTTGATTTCAAACGTCTGGATTTCGGGCTTCCGGATCTGCATTCCTTACTTCCAACACCACATTATTTCTACTTTTGTAATCCCCACAAGAGCAGTATAAAATCTCAGCATGCTGATAGGACATCATCACTGCACTGTCTTTTAAGAATGTGATATTTCATCTTTTATAGGGTGACCCTATTCCAGGATAGAAGGCAAAATAGAAAACAGGAATTAGAACTTGAAAGAGAACATGTGGGTCAGCCTCCAGCTTGATGCAGTTTCCGCTCTTGGAGCCAAAAGGCCGTCTAGTCAACACACAAAGGGAGGCGCTGGAGGAGTGGGGACTGTTGGTTTCATTACATGCTCATTATACCGCTGCAGAGAAGTGTCTCGGATTTTGCCCTAATGATGAAATTGAGAGTGTTATGCTTCATTTCCTGTTTTGCAAAAACAGCCTTTGACTTAAAAAAAAAGGCTAATTGCATATTGTTTTTAAAAATTGGGTTGATAATTCATCATATCATAATTAAACTAATTAGAATACTATTATTTTCCAACAGTTTTAATGAGGCCTAGTTGGCAGGGAACTGGGGAGACAAAAAAATACTGCCGTTTGTTAAAAGATGGAGAAACTCTGATGACAAACGACTCTATTCAGTTGCACTTTGGTTAATAAGATTTATGCATTAATCTAGTTATACTTTGTTCCCTCGAGTTTGGCAAACTTCTAAAGTTTTCCAGTTTTCTACCATGTTTCTCCTGCTCCCCCATCCCCATCTCCTCCTTAGAGATTTCCTGGCGTCTGAGTTAAAATAGGTGGAAACATTCTCTGTTTCCAGCCGAGGCTCCCCAGCTTGGTTGGAATGCTCGTCTGGTTGTAATAGAGCCTGCTTTTGGGCCAGCCAACTCTTAAAATAGCTCCTTAGCTTATAAAGCAAAAAATAGAAGTTTGGGCAGCCCAGGGTTTGCTTCCAGGGTGCTTCTGGCCGCTTGCTTTGGGGGGCACTGTTGCTCCAGCGTGGGAACTGTGACAGGACTCTGGTGGATGGCGGCTTTCCCTTGCGCAATTTTGTATCTGCACTCCTGTCGAGTAATCATTACAAATGTTTCGTGCAGGAAGGAGCTGGCTCTGAGCAAAGGTCTGCCTCTCCAAAGAAGCAAGGGCCTGAGGGGTGGGGACCGCTCTGTCCGTGGTAAAATTTTCCCCTTTGACAGTGTAATTAAGTGCTAATTAACTAAATGAGTGTAAATGTTGAAGGCTGAGATAAATATCTACATTTCCTTAATCTATTTTTCCCCTCTAAAATTTGATAAAGGAAATTTGGATTTAATGGAGGATATATGTCATTTTTTTTTTTAAAGATTGCAAATCTGTTTAGAAGGAACTCAGATCCACTGGTTTGGATTTCTACAGGACAAGTTAACAGCATATAAATATAGAAGAGGTACTATAAAATGCGGATGCGTTATTGCAATAATTATGTTAAGGAGGCTTAGTGAAGCTACCTTTTGGAAACATCTGGTTTGTTTCTGTTCTTTCCACATCCTGCAGATGTTGCTAAACCTATGAAATATACTGACAGGAGAATACATTAGCTCGTGAAGTCATTTCAATGAATAAAGCAAAGGGTAGCCTCTTAACTTTCTAAAAAATCTAGTTAGAAAAGAATTCTGCTTTCAGAGCAGGCAGAGATTAGGCCAATAATTGAGAGGGGCCCAGGGCCTTCTAAAAGTGTCAATAGTGATCTGTTCTTGCCAAAGGGGAAAAGAGATGCTTTGTGGAGGGGCAGCCAGAGTAATAAATGGGAATCTTTGTAATTCAAGCACTTTCTCATTACCTTCTGTGGTTAGTGATTAAAAATGGGGGTGGAGAAGGGGCTTCATAAGCCCACTTCTGTGCTTGGCAGTGGGGTTAAGACTGGTGAGTCCATCTCGAGTCCAACCAGCCTGCCTCTCCTCCTGACCTCTGAGCCAGAAGGGAGACCCAGAGGCAGGAAGGGTGCTTACCGGGCTCAGGCAAGCGCTTTGGGAAAGGGATGCATAACAGAGGTGTCATCTGTGGCAAGAGGCCTCACCCAGCTGCAGGATACCCTGGCAGTCCCATGTCAGCACTAGCCGGAAGCCGCAGGGGCAGCACATGTTTGCTGAGCCTCCAGGAGAGCACGTAGGGCCAGCCCAAGAGGCAGGCAGAGGGAGTGGGAGTTTATTAAACAGGGGCTGGTTACCTATGAGATTAACACCCTGAAATAAATGCAATGTTACAAAATATTTTGGCTTCCAGCCCACTTGGCAGAAGGATTAGGAACCTGGACTGGGCAGAAGGATGAAGCCTCAAAAAGCCAATGTTACACTTAGTTTCAGGCTGGCTCTACTCTAAATCTCCCCACCATTGACATCATTCCTTTGGGTGACAGCATCACCTTTTCAGATGGCCTCTATTAAAATCGATAACAGGTATTTCTCTGGTCACCGGCCTGGCAAACAAGAAGGACACACACATACAAACCCGTCGGTGGAAAACTAGCTTTTCTCTGCTTCATCTCGAAGTTGTTGACCTCCAGTTTCTGACATCCAGTCCTATCCTTTGTCTTCCTTCTGGGGCAAGTTAACAAACATCTGCCATGTCTTACAAGAGACTATTTCTTACCTGTTCACGTAGAGCTCAAGGTTCAAGTCACCGGGGAGGGGTCTCTGCTGCCGGTACCCAAGACTTTCATTTCGTCGCAGTTTTGTGTCTGGCTCCATTAGGCTCCTGGGTCCTGGCTGCAACATTCACCTCTGCCCCTGGGTCATGGGCAAGTTCTTACTGAAGTCAGACAAGAGCTCTGCCTCCTTGGAGAGTGAGTCTAGAGCTCCCTCAACCTTCCTCCCATCCGAAGTCACATGCCCTCTCTCCTCTTCTTTTACAACTAACTTCTGTTTTTGATTTTTCAGTCCTATTTCCCAATGATCGATTGGTAGCTTAAATCTACCAGTTTTATGCCCCTGTGGGAACTTTGTCACTAATGTAAATTGTTGCTTAAGGAGAGAGATTTAGCCTAGTGGCCATTCTCATTCTAATTTTTAACATTTATATCATCTTTTAGAGTGACATAGCTTCACATCTATTACATATGCTGATGCTTCTAGCAATATTGATAGGTGTAGGACAGAAATTAGGATTTTGAGGTTATAGGTGAAGAAAGTGATGTTCATAGAAAGTAAAGCTATTTGCTCAGGCTCATGCAGCGAGTGAAATTTGGATTCAAAGCATTTTAGAATCCATGTTCAATGCTTTTCCTGCACACAGCCGGCCCTTACTTTTATTTTAACACAGTAGGAACCTCTAAATAGATAATCTGTAGAGTGGGAATGTCCTCATAGAGCAGTGTAGGTATGCCAAGAATGGAAGAAAGCAGGGCAAGTGGAAATTTGCCAAGAACAGGCCATCTATATAGATAGAGAAATAGAATATAGAGCTGCTTTTCCCTAAAATAGAGTCTGCAGAATTTCAATAGGTGTATTGTTAGGAAAAGAATTCCATAGCCAAATAGACTTGATGACTATTAAAATTTTCTTGATTACATTATTCTCAGAGCCTTTGTCACACACTACAATTCCCAAGGCAGGAATCAGATGTGCTAGGAGCATTTTGCAAACATATTTGACACGGGATCATTCTTGATAGAAGCATATTGTGAGGCTGTAGTCTGGGGGATGAACACTGTCATTTGCTACCCGAGAGGATGGGCAGGTAGGTCGCAGAGAGGACAGCTGAGAACTGTTCAGTTGTCAGGAAAATATCTAAGTTTGTTCTGCCCTAATTGCTGAATCCAAGAATTTAATCATCAGGTTTAGTAGGCTTAACATGTTAAGGTCCTATAAAAGGTAAAGTAGGTATGTCAGTGTTCCAGATGAGAAGTTTTATGAAAAGAGAAGCTGGTAAAACTGAGGGAGGTGACAGTACAGTGAGAAGAGTACAGAGCAGGAAGGTGACAGGAAGTAGAGTCTAATTTCTAACTAGCCTTACTTGTATGACCTTGGCCAAATCACTATAGGATCTAGACTGTGTTTCTCTCAGCTATATAGAGAGTAGAATGGACTAAATGTTCCCTAAAGGATCAAAATGTAGTGATCTTATAAACAAAAGGTACATGTTTTAGAGAATAATACCAGCTATTTAACATAGAGACAATTTAGAAATTTGCCTTCTTATGGCAGGACATGAGATGCTGGTTAAGAACTACCACAGGGAAAATGTGGGTGGCTGAGCAGAATGGAATCAGTTTGTCTCGTGGACATCAGCACAGTAGGGGGGATGCCATGGTGCATCCAGCATTGAAGTCAAAGCTGAAAGCTGAACGGTCCTAGGATCTGGATGTCAGAAAATTATCACTAGAGAGCATTTGTTGACTTGGAAGGGAAACCAGTGGCTGCTTTACCAGCAGGCTTTGGAGAAAAAAAAAAGACCAAGCCTTTTCTAAGAAGGAATGGAGAAGATTAATCAGTTAAACTGCTGAGAAGGAAGTGAAATCATCAAAGAGATAAGGAGGCTTAATATCAGAGATTGGCAGAGGAGTTAAAGAAATCAAGAACAGTAATTAAACTAAATGTGTAGGGTATTCTTAGAAATAAGGAAGAAAGAGACTGAAAGATGGGAAAAACATAAAAATGCCTAAATGAGTTTGGCTTACTGTGAATAGAACTTGACACCCAAGATGAAAGGATAAGGTTGATAAGATGTTCTCAATTCAAGAAAGACATCACAAGGTATAAAAGTTGAGCTCTACACTGTTTCTTTACTGCAAAGAGGCGCTTCCCAGAAGCAAGAGATCTGTTATTATAATTAATAGTTCTACTCTGAAACAAACAAAAAAGATTCTGGTCCAATAGTCTTTGAGTCTTAGAATATGACAATGGAAGCAAATTTGGCTTTTGTATACATTAACACCCCGAGTGATCTGGAAGTCATTTTTCAGAGAGTTTTGTACTCATTGGGGAGTAGAGAGCAGAGGAAAGCAAAAAATTGGATGTTAAGGTCAAAATTCTCAGAAAGACAAATCCTTAGCTCATGCACTTTAAAATCTGAAGAGCTAAGCCTCCTGGAAATTACAACTGGCTAGCGTCTCTGTTCTACAGATGGCCAGTATTCCCTTGACAATAAGATATGGAGTGTGGGTAACACAAGGTCACCACTATGATACCTGTTTGTGGTGACTGGATATGGAGAAAAAGGCAAAAAGGTGAAGATTTTATGCCAACTTTACAGTGCTTGGCTACACCTGCCGGGATATCTTCTACTTGTATAGATGGGACATCAGCCATCAACCAGCAGATTCGTTCAATGGAAAGTTTGCTCTTTGTTGGGTTCTTCGCTAATCTCACAAAATGCCTCATTGTCTAAATGGAACATGTATCAGGGTGATGCATATTAGAAGACACCTATCACTCATTTTTTTGTTTTTGGATAGTGTTACGTCCGGAGGTGGACTGTGAGCTGCTGCCCTGCTAGAAAATATACTTCCCAGTGATTGTACACCCAGCTACAGTAAAGAATTAAGGAAACTGAGTTTAAATTAAGAGAAGACAATTTATTTAGAGGACAATTTATTTAAAAGTTGTGAAAAGGGGGGGAAAGGAGATGATAGATAGCTACTTGATGAGTAGGGAGCATTCGAAAGCGAAATACTCATGGGCCTTTCATTGTCGCCCCTTTTTATTGAGGTTTTCTCTTTGGGTTGGCCCTTTGGAATTCGGTTGGCTCTTGGGCTTATCAGTTATGTCTGCCTAGATTTCTCATAGCTATGTGACTTTTCTTTGAAATTATGGGTGGGGTCTTAGGGTCAGGTGGTGCAGAGATGTAAGAATCAAAAGGGGGAGTTTGTGTTCTTCATGCTAATCAGATTCCCTGGGGACCTTCCTGGAACCAGTCTCTTTGCCTTTGTCTCTCTGACTGTTGGAATCTGGCTGCCTTTATGTTTCTCTTTCATCATAGCTATCTGGCTTTCTGAGTCTAATGATGCCTTTGCCCTATCTTTTCCCTACCTATGGGGAACACTTTCCCTACAGATAGTAGATTTCTTCAACAAATCTGCCAATCAGGAATGTTCTGTGGCAACAGACTTTCAAGTAGAAAGCACAAAACATGGCCATCCTGTTTAGAAAAAGTACCCTAATACATGAGACACAATTAAAAAAAAAAAGCCATGAGTTCTCTGCCATGTCCACTCATTGTCTGGACAAGGAGTTGTTTCCATGAGTTTGACACCAGGCTGGAGGATGATGAGAAAATGTGGCATAGAGTTGGCCACATCTAGGGTTCAGGAGGGTTGCAACCTCACTGACATATGAAACAGCATTTTCTTTGAAAGCCCTTTATCAACAGGGTACTGAATTTGACTGTCTCAGATGGCTTCTGAGGAATGTCAGTATTAAGCTGAGAAGCAGGTAAGCCGAGCTAGCCAGTGAGACATTTCTAACTACCTGAATCCTCAGCAGCATGGTGCCACTTTGGTCTGGTAGGAAATTATGGTTTTTCGCCACCATAGATGTCTGAGCTGCTGTGAGGAAGTGAGTGAGAACAACATGTCCAAACTCATCCTGCTTGAGCATGTTGGAAGGTCAGGCCTGAAGTCACGAATGTATCCTTGGGCAAAGCTCAGCTGCTCCTTCCTGTCTTTTGTATGTTCAGTGACTCAAGAAATACGTGTTGATGCAGAAATGGGCAGTGCCAAGCGTTCAGATCTTTTTCCTGATCAAGGAACAGCCTGAGCTTGGCTTTCCTCTCTGTGGAGCTTAACTCCTCACCGGCTGGGGACGATTTCCTTCCTTCTGTCGTGGGGGTCTCTTCTGACTCCCTTTGATCCTCGGGCCTCCTGAAGACAGAGTTATTGCTGGTTCTGCTGTCCTGTGGCCGACTTTCTCCTGTGCCCCTGGATATTGATGGAGCGAACGGTGACCGCTAAGGAAACCACAGGGACTTTCTAGGCTAAGCCAGGCCAGCCTGCTCCAGAAGCACCGCTTTCCTTCTTTAGGCCACCACTTTTCAGCCCATGGAGGCTCTTCTTTGTGTAAGTGGGGGAGGACCCAGGATACATCAGTAACTCCCTTCCATTTTGTTCTTGAACATGAGTCCTCTTGTGGTTAGTTAGAAGCTTCTCATTCCAGAAAGTCACATACAAAAATTACGAACGCCTGACAGTGCTCTGAGACTCAGCTTGTGTTGTGCTCTGACTCTCTGAAGCAGACTGTAAGCGGAATAGAGTTAGTGTCCCGTGTGGTCCCGTCTTACAGAATCGACGACCACAGTCTCGACATAGTTCTCAGGGTGAAAGTTTCCCTTCTCAGACTTGCTGTGGGGTACAGGCCTCTGCCCTGTGGGTCATAATCCCTTCAGGACATTTCCTCATTCCTCTCTCGCACTCACCTTTGCCACCTATGTTTGATTCACGCCAGTGTATCCTGTGTATATTTAGTTTTGTATTTCTTTTCATTTAGTGTTATATTTTGTGTCCTTGTTTTAGACTTGTTTTACTGTACACCTCAATGCAGTTGCATAATTTTTTATGAGGGGAAACAAGGTTTTTCTAATTGGATCATATTTTCTGAGCGCAGAAAGAATTTCTCCTTTTCTTTTAATCCCCTTCATCCCTCACGTGCATCCTCAATCTAGCAGCCAATGTCATTTAGTAGCCCAGACTATGTTTGATGAATGTGTCATGAGTGGAACTGAATAGGATGATGTGAGGGGCACTTCTAGGAGGAAATCCGATGCCTGATCTTCTCTTCTTCTTGCTGCAGAGAGAAAGGCACAGCTTGAAACGGGTTGTGAATGGTTCTTTGGCGGGGCGCACTGTGATACACCTGCTGAGTTACGAGCCTTATGAATCATTTGCCTGGTTATCTTGCTAGTCATGCTGAACCAAATGCTGCTTTTCAAATGAAACGAGTCCAAATGAAGGCTCTTTTCTTGCTTTGGTCTTGGGTTAGTGTTTTCTTTGTGAGTAGTTTCCCTATCTCTTTTTGAAAATCTGTGATACTGTCCTTATGAAAACAGTGTTCAAAGAATATTTCTCTATCACTCCTGTCTTTTCTAATAGGAGTTGTATTACATATTAGCAAGCACATAGGATTTCTCTATTTATTTTATTTATACTATAAAAGAAAAAAGATATTAACTACAGTATAAATTAATAACAAGGCATAAAGCCCTGCCAGATATTTCCTTTGGGGGACAAACCAAACAACAAAACCACTCCCCCAAAGTTGTTCGTATCTGTTTATATGCTTTGGCATGTTCCAATGACCTGCTTATTTAACTGACCTAGTGGTTTTGGTCTTGCTTTTTAATTTATTCCTTTGCAAAAGTCAATGTCCTTTTGCTATAGCACCTGAATTTCTCCCGGGTTCCTTACAGACTCCTGCCCTCACTCCTCAGATGAGGATCTGCATGGATCAGTGAAATTAATGAAAATCACCCTCATAACATCATGAAGGCAGAGGCCCAGCTTGGCTCCAGGGGGCTTTGTTTTGGTGTATCACGTTGTGTTATATGATGTAAGGGCTTCCCGTGAGTTAATCAAAATGCAACATCCACTCTTAGCCAAGACACCTGTTCGACTGCTGTTGGCCCAAGAGGTCGAGTCTGCCTTATGCTGCTCGGTCTGTAGCACGTTTGGCTAATAATAATTCCTTCCATTTGTAGATGTGTCTTCTGCTTTTCAAGGCTCTTTCACCTTTACTATTTTATTTGATCCTCATTCAGGGAAACATTTCATTTCACATTTTACGGATGAATAAACCCTGAAGAAATGGCCTTGCTCATGGTCGCACAATCAGCCTCTCACCTGCCCTCTCCCCTTACCACCCTCTGTTCTTTCTCTTGGCTACTCCATAGACCTCACTAAAATTTAAGCATCTTATTAGTCTTTGTAATTGGCATCATGTATTGTATTTTCCTATAGTTAAAGAAGGAAATATCATCATATTAAAATGTTACTGATAACTTTATTATAAATATATTCTTATTTTAATGCTGTATCCCACAATCTATGATTTAAAGCATCTGAAAGTTGGAAAGAAACCTAAATGTCACTTGGACCATGTCATGGGACAGTCTGAGAGTGTCCTCAATTCTATTGGATAATTTTATCATATTCAGACTTTTACAGCCTTTCTCTGGTCTAACTATAAGATCGCTTTCCTCTACATTGGAGCCATTTTTAGCTTACTTTGCTCTCAGTGAAGATAGCAAACTATTCCTCTCTTTGTTTAATCTCATTTCAAATTCTGCTTCTCTCTCCTTCTCCTCTCCAAATTTGAGTTTTTTGGAATGGACTGGGATGATTTATCATCTAAAAAAAATGTACATCCTGGACCCTATTCTTCTGATAAAGGTAAAGATTCTCCAATGAAGATGTGAAAGTCTTGGTTGCAGTTCTTATCTAAAGTAAAAATGAGCTACAGTTTTTTGGGGGGGTGTTGTGTTTTTCAAGTCTTCATTTCAGAAAATCCAGAGGCGCTGCTCGATCTCCCAGCAATAAGGATGTAAGATGGGCTCAGGATTCCTTGTGGTTAAACTAAGGAAGAGCAGCAAATCGTCTATAACTCATGAAGTCTCATTTTCCGATCTCTCTTACGTTTATTTCCCTTTGGTCTGCCACAAGGCACTAGTAAACTCTTGCTTAAATTCTTCTGCCTCACCTCAGCTGTGCTAGAGGGAATTCAGAAAAGGCTAAGTGCACAAGCTCGAGACTGTTAAGAGAAAAGAATTCCTTCTCCTCCTCCAGGGTTAATGCAGTTGGGACCAACCAGCAAAGGAGAGTTGAATGTCACTTGTAGGAAGCATGTCTGAGTGGTCTAATGCCTCTTTTGTATTGAAGATCATCCTTCCACTGTTTATCTTAAAGAACATACATTTTATTTTTCTGAGGATAACGGCTTTCCCCTTCTGTTATTTCATAAAATTATTATGGATTCTTGGAAAGGATGCATGAGTTACCACCATCCAAATCCAATCTACTAAGAATGATTTTCAGCGAGAAAAAATCAAAAGAAAAATTATATTTTACGAAATGGAAATCTTACATGAAATCCAAGTGTCAGTGGCTATAGAGTTTTGTCAAAACATATTCCACATTTGTTTACATATTATTACGACCAATTCCCTGTTACAGTGGCAAAGTTGAGTGTAGTCGAGATCACACTTTGACTACCTGACCTTTTGCAGAAATGTGTACCAAGTATTACTCTGCTTACTCCTTTCTTAATTTCTGTTCCCGGAATTATGATGAATCTATATTGTGTGATCTAAGTATAAGCTAAATTCTAGTAGGAAATTATTAATGTCTCCATTTTAGTTCTTGTAAGTTTGCATGAGGAAAATCTGTGCTCAGTTCAGTTGCTCCCTTTCTGGAACGGCCTCTCATTGTCTCCACGGCCCTTGTTTTTCTCCTTACCACAGCGGCATCGCCAACACCATAGAACGGGTGTTTAGCATATTATGTCATTTTAATCTGCAAAGGTGGATCTGAAGTTTCACTATTAGTGAAGAACTTGTTCTGAAACCTAAATGGTTTAAAATTTCTAAAACAACAGAAGTTAAAACACAGTTAAAGAGGAAAGAAAATAAAAAGTCTCGTTGCTGTCTCAGTTGAGTGCAAGCTCTGAGGCCTGGGGCAAGTACTAATGTTTATTTTTACAAGAATGAAATGTCTGAACGGATTTAAGGAAAAGCATGTTGGGGCTGCCTGTGGATATTGCCAAATCTCCACGAAAGTCTGTCCGCCTTCCTATCCTTGGGTGAACCTCAGTGTAATGACAATTTATAGAATAAAGCCAGTGTGATGGCACATGCCTGCAATCTCAGCACTATGGGAAGCTGAGGCAGGAGGATCACAAGTTCAAGCATACTCTGGGTGACTTAGTGACTTAGTGAGACCCTGCCTCAAAAACAAATAAAACATATTTGAAAAGGTCTGAGGATGTAGCTCAGTGAAAAGGCCCTGGGTCTGATCCATAGTACTGGAAAAAAACCACTACCCACAATATCTGAAGACCAAATTTTTCTTTTGTCAGCAATAGAATTAGTTCCAAAGAAACTCATGCAGAATATCATTCAAGTATATCTGAACTAGCATTTTCTCAGGTACTAAGTTACCAAAATGATGCCTAGATGGGCACGAGTTGGAGCATAGTCTATGGGCAATGTAAAAACTCCTTGGGTCTGTCCAGTCACTAACAAATTCCAACAAATACATTCATTCATCTATGAAATATTTGTCCCCAAACTGGCCACCCCAGTGTTATGGAACACAGAATTTCAATAGCCTACAGACCACAGTCAAGATCAACACAGGTTACTTTTGAACCCAGAACAGAAATGTCAGGCTCAGATTGGAAGGGGCAGGATGGCTTCCTGAAAGGGTAACACCTGGGTTAAAACCTGAAGCTTCACTGGGCATTTGTTCCATGAAGAGTATAATGCAGGACCATCACCCTTGCTGAAGAGACCCAGAGCAAGCAAATCTTGAGTGTCTGGGCCTCCATAGGAGGGCAATGTGGCTGGAGGACAAGGTATAAAGTGGGGCTGGTATTCAGAGAAGTGGCCGGAAGAACACACAGGCCTTACATACCCTGCCAAAGAGGCCTTGCACAGTGTGTCAATGGCATATACATTACCTGGTGGCATGGAAATGCCATCGTGAGGTTAGTATTTTAGGAAGAACATTAAGAACATGTGGAAGACAAATTTGTGTGGAACAGAATTGAATAGGCTGTTAGAAAATCAGCGATAGTAATCTAGGTAAGAGAGACAAAGAAGGATGAAACTTGTGGTGGGAACTGGGTTTCCTCCTTTCCATCACTGGGCTCCTCACTGCAGTATCACTTGTGGGTCTACAGGATGGTTCCTTCCACTGCCGTGTGAACTCTGGAGAAGAGAGATTGTGCTTCTGTCTTAGCTAAGGCTCATGTAGAGTAGCGGACTCAGAGAGGACACTCCAAAAAGTTTCCTAACAAACAAATTATTGGAATAATTTCTCTCAAGAGTTGGTTAATTCAGTAAGTGACCCTGGTAAATAGATGAATAGGTATCATCCCAGTTAAAATAGTGCCTATAATTATTTTAGGGCAACAAGTACTGACGTACTCTGCTAACACAGTGGTTTTGCTAAGTCTTTTGCTCTGTAGAAATGCAATAACGATAATAAAGTAAAACAAAAATTAGATTTCTCTTGTTCTATTGTTTTGTGCCTTCTAAACTTTCTGGAAATATTTTTTCCCGACGATATCTGCTTATCCTGTACAAACTAAACCAGGAAGAGATTTTTATCACAAAAGTGACTAATATCCAGAACTAGTTTCACTTGTATTAAAGTGATATTTTCATAAATTAGTCTAGAGGTATCAAATCCATCAGTAAATAAATATTAGTGTTTTAAGTAAACACTTCCAGTGTTCACTATTATCTGTAAATGAAATGATGTTGCTTAATAAGGAACGAGTGCTTGGCTCTGGAGTTGTTGGATCTGATTGGGTAAACATCTTCTGGGTTGGTGCACAGGACATTCCTGCATTGGGAATAACTGAATGAGGCGAGATTTATGGTTATTTCCAACTCAAAGATTCTGGGAAGCCATTTATTAAAAGTCTACTGTTTGTTTAGCTCAGTGATTAGAGTGCTTGCCTTGCAAGCACAAGGGCCTGAGTTCGATCCCCGGCACCACAAAAACAAAACAAAACAAAAAAAACTACTGTTTGGATTTTTTATTTCTACTAGTTTTAAATGGTGAGCATAGAGCAAAACTCTTTTTGAGGAGATAAATTGAGCAATTGCTAATTTAAGATGAAGAGAAGTAAGGAGGGGCAGATACTACCTGATCCTCCAAACCCAAAGCTATGAAAGAAACTCAGATTCTCACGGAAAAGACATATTTATCTTTTAGATACCCTGAGTTACTATGAATATATTTAGCTCTGTCATTTGTAAAATGGATGTAAGAATTCCTTTTTCCTTCTTTCCTTCCCCCCTTCCTTCCTTCCTTCCTTCTTTTCTTCTCTAGTAGTCTTTACATAGGATTCTATTTTTACAGAAGCAGGGAGATAACCAAACAAACAACCCAGAAATTTTAGACCTTGTCTAGTATGAATGGACATGTTTGCTTCTGGAGTGAATGTAGTTCACCTTGGGTTTGGTGCTTTTATCTCTAACCTCATCAGCTATACCAAAAATTATCATTGGAGTGTACCTGAAATGAGAAATAAATTTTGGGCTGGGAGACAAGAGCTTGGAGTGTAGTTCCAGTGCTATTTTGAACAGTTGTGTCTCCTTTAGTGAATTCTTTAATGACCTTGTTCTTGCTCTCCTCATCTACCTAGTAGTAGACAAAAGAATTTGGGAGATTTCCCGTGTCCTACAGTCCATGACTTAAAAGTCAGTTCTTTTATGAAAAAGTATTGACAGGTTTAAATGTCTTTATGTAGGCTTACCCAGGAATGATGGACCTTTAGGATGAGCAATCGCAATTTTGTGGTAGCTTAGGACATACTATTTTGGGTTGTTTTTAGAATTTACCTAGTTAAAGCCATGTAAGACGTGTCGCTTTCCTGGGGAAGGCAATGGTTCAATATGCGGTATTATTTTGATGGGGTGGCCTGGTGAGACTAAGACATAGCTTTTTAAGTCATGGACACATTGCATTTTTGTTGAATTCTCATATCAGAAGTATAAACATTTCTTCTTCTTCAAGTGATGTTTATGTTATTCACCAGAAACATGATTGATAACACACAAGCTGGGAGGTGATGGTATGTTTATGTGAGACTCACACAAAGTAATCCCACATGGAGAAATATCCTATAACACAGTCATTAAGGATGACTTGACCAAAGTGTTCCTTTCCCTCCAAGGGAAAATATATCTTTTAATAACTGAATAATTCATCTATTTTGATTCTTCAGACTAGATTATGACCTGAAGTTACTGCAGTACCACAGGAAATCAAGTTTGATTTTGTAATATAGTCAAATGAGTACTTTAGAGTGCCATGTCTGAGATCAATAAGGAAGCAGTAACTACATTTACTGTCATATGATGATATTGATGTAAAAACATAATGGTCAAAATTATAAAATCAATTTCATAATTTAATCAGAAATGTTTATTGATACTGTTAAAGTTGAATTCAATAGCTTCTAGTATGTAGTTAATTTCTTACCTGTCAGAAAAATGTATTGAAATGTTCTTTCTTAAAAATGATTGGAGTTACTTCACTGGAGAAAACAGCAAAGTTTCAGGGTAATAGAGATTTCTTCTTTCTCCAACCACTGTTTGAAGTAAATTCTGGACTATTTTTGTTTGGGTCTTTAAATATTACAAAACAAGAAAATGCCCACCAGCCATTTAAGAGGTAGGGGTGGACATCTCCAAAAATATAAGAGAAATGTGTTCTCGAGACCAAAAGGGAGATTTAGTTCTTTCTACAGAGACTAGAGACTACAGAGGTGAATAACAGCATGTGTACAGAGGTGTGTGATTGCCAAGTAGCTCCTTAGGAAATATCTACTTTACAAAATAAATAAGACAGTTTAAGCTCTAGAGACCAGAACTCTTTGATGCTTTTACTTTGCAATAGCTACTACTTTTGATCTTTAGTCACATTAAATTGAAAGTATATTAGTTGAAGGAAAAGTCACTTAAAAAATATCTGTATATGTGACTTGTATGTTTGAAATAAAGCTTTGGTGGATTGTGAGAACCTGTCCAGCCCATCCTACTTAATGAGTTGAAGACCAAAATCTGAAAGCTTAGCAGTTAATTCAGATATATGAAACATCTGTGTCGTGACAAACAGCACAACTTTGAAGTCCTGTATGATTCTTTTAAAATTATCATTTTCTTTTTCAAAACCTAGTAGTCATTTCCTATTGCATAATGAATGAAATCAAATTTCCATATAATGGCATTCAAGTGACTTACTAATTGGCCAAACTATTTTCTTACTCATCTGTTTGCTTTTCTATGACACCTTCCACCTTGATCAAACTTTCTTCTGAAGTGACATTCAAATGTTTATGCTCTTTTCTTTATTGGTGATTGTTCTTCATCATGTTATCTGCTTGCCACTTTTGGTATTGATTCATATTCTATTCTTCCTTATACTTTCATCTTCTCATTAGTGTACTTGTATTGCCTCCCTCGCAAACTATAAGATCCTTGAAAGCTGGTACTGTATTCTAAATCCTCCAGAGCACTGAGCAATTATGTGTCACATCAGAGTTACATGAAGAATGTTTGATCAACCTAATGTTCTGCAAAGTTGTTAAGATTAGGGCTCCCAGAGGTAGTATTTTAGAATGCAGCCTTACTTAGGCTTTCAGTGTACTTTAATTCCTTTCAGTAAATCAGAATAAAAAATAATTTTTAATTATAATTATAGAATTGCTGCACAGAATGGAACTGTAGGCTTCATTATACGAGTGAGGGAATGAAGAGACAGACAGTTCTCGGAGGTCTTTATCACCAGAGTCATCATCAGACCTCTGGTCACTTAACACCTGTCTACTCCTCTTTTTGCTACATTATAAAGACAGCTCAGGAACCAGTTCTAACTGTTCACTTATGGTAGAAAAGAGGAGGCAAGTTCCTTAATAAGGAACAGAGTGAATCCTTTGAGAAGAAGGTAATGAGCCAGAAGTTTTGAGAATTGATGCCAGAAGATACCAAAAAGATTTGTTTGGGTTTCTAGTTGCTAATTTTCAAAACTTTGGGTATAAAATCTTCTTATAAAATAAGTGAATCCAGCATTCCAGCAGCAAACAAAGCCAATGTAGCTGGAAAGACGTACTGTCTATATTCAGAAACAGAGAAATCTGTTAGATATGAGTTCTAACCCTAAGCTTGATGATTTCCGCCTTTAGGACTTTACCCCTTTTCTCTGTAGTTGAGCTGATCCTTGGCCTGCCTGTACCATAACTTACTTCTTGGCACTTAGCACTTCTAATTGTTTTTATTACTACTTTAATGTCAAATGCTCACATTAAGGATTCAAATCTAAGTTATTTTTAAGTGTCAAAAATAACTATTTATGCAAAGAAAAAAGGATATACTTAAGAATAGAAAAGTTTAATACATAGTGAAATATGAGGATATATCTCATGCCGGCGTGAGCCTATCACAAACCTTGCATATTTCAGCAAAAAATGCTAAAAGGCCAATCCTGTTTTCTCATTAACTCTCTTATATGTTTCTGAGGGAAACAACATCTAATATTGGGGTTAAAAATACTGGACCGCTGTAACATTATATAACATATAAAATTATTATAGTCCCTCTGGCTACAATATCAACCATTCACTGAGTGTTTATTATGTGTTTGATTGATGATAAGTGCTTTATGCATCTCATTTAATCATAGTAACTTTACAATATCTATATTATGATCTTAATTTAAACTTGAGAAATTGGTCTTTGAAGTCTAAGATACTTGGGCTCAACTTCCACCTCTTCCATTAATTAGCAATCAGATCTCAGGAAAATGACTTAACTCTTCTAAACTTTAGTTTTCTCACATGTAAAAAGTGAGAACAATAGCAACTTGTACCTCATGATATTGCTGTAAGTTTTAAAATAATGTATGTGTATCCAATGTTTAACAAAAACCATTATATGTTTCAGATGTGCAGTAGCTGTTGTCAGATTTTCTTTATTATTAGCATAAATGACGAAATTGGATCTTGCCAAAGTTAAATAACTTGCTTAAGGTCACATAGCAAATGATTAGAAGACCTCAAATTGAAACCCATCTCTCTTTAAGATTCAGTGGCAGAGGCCATGAAACTATTGAAGAATGAAGTAGAGCAGGGCAAGTTAGGATGGGAAAGAAAGAATATATGCGTATAAGATACTCTAAGAAGAAAAAGATCACTGGCAAGTTGTGACAAAGGACAGTGGTCATGAACTATCTCCAGGTTTTGAATCTGAGATAATGGAAAAAGGAATTTCTGGTGCCCTTGTAACAGAGCCCAGGAACCTAAATCTGCTGCTTTTGTTGCTGAAAGTGCCAACAAGTTGCTACCATGGCAGTAACGAGGCTATATAAGAGGCTGCCTACTCAGGAGTTTGAAGTTCCTCCCTGCCGATGCCACCACATCACCAGAATTTCCTCTCAGCATTGGCCCTGTTGAAAGCAAAGAAAAAACATCACTGCTTCTGTCTTTCCCTCCATTTAAAAATCTTCCATCCGCTTTTCCAACTGGTAGAATATAACAAGAACCCATCTGGCAAGGGCTCCATAGTTTGTAGGCTTCCAGCCCCAGCAATACAGAGCAGAATATAGGTCATAGTGTGAGGCCGAGAAACCAAAGATTTTATAAATAACAGCATAGGAGGTAACATTATAAGAATGAGAACTTTCAGGAGGGAGAAATGGTTTTAGAGGAAATAAGTTGTTTTAGTAATGGATAACTTATATTACAGAGAAGGGTAAGTGCTTCTGCTCTCAGAAATGTATTAAAATAGGATACATTATTTGTTGCACTAGACCTATAAAAGTTAATTAAATTTCATTACCTATGATCATGTTTTAACATAAACAAAAAGCTAATTGAAATAAAATATAATAAATATAGCAATTGAGTAATATGTACATATCAGATGCTTCATACTTCCTCGGATATCAGGTGCTACTTAACAGAATTACATTTGCATTCATCTGTACAACCTCTAATAATTGTGAAAGAGTGTTTTGAACAACAAAGATCTGTAAGTGTATAAACTGTAATTCTGTTCAATTTCCTTTTTGTAATGTGCATACAGTACTCTTTAGGAATGAAACACTGATACTTTGGCATGCAAAGCTTTCATGGAACCAGATTTAGTCTAAAGTTGATGGTGAACCCTTGAATTTCTTGTACATTAGAAGAAAACATGCAAGCACTACTGATTATTTTCTGAGTATTTTATTTTCTGAGTATTCTTTTCCCTCTACAACTAGTTCTTCTCACACTCTTTATTCTCCTCACCCTCTTATTTATTCAGTTAAAACTGAAAACACCTGTCTCATAAGACAATTCTGTAACAGACAAGGAATTCTCCTAAGCAATTTTCCACATATGACTTCTATGTTTTCTGGTACCTACAAATATAAAGCCTGTACAACAGAGTTTAGAACCAAGAGTTGAAAGGGCTATCATTTAAAAAAATAGTTTGCCAGCAAAATTTTAGTTCTTTAGAAAAGAGGGTAAATTTTTTTTCTGTTTTCATCAATCTTATTTTTACCCAATAATGAAAAAAATTTAATGATCTTCTTTTCTTTAATTTTTATTGTCTTCCTTAGTAATAATGGGACAAATAGGGCTAGCGGTATATAAACTTTTCATCCTTATACTATTGTATAGTTTTCTGCCTACTTGAGAACTTAGCTCTTTAGTTTTTGAAGCCTTTCCTGACTATCCCAACTTACAGTGATAGCTGCAACCTTTGAAAATGTCTTTGCAAAGACATCTAGGGCTTTATGTTGTGTAGGAAAAGACTGACGTAGTGTTCTTACTCTCATTTATTGAGGAGAGCAGAGAGGTGGTGGTGAGCATACCTATTAAGTGCCTTTATTCAGTCCTTTATTCAGATCAGGAGAAAATCGTTTTCTCCTGATCTCTCCTGTAGTCCTAGATCCATTGATTTGTAGCCTGATTTTTAAGTGTTCAAGACCTCCATGCCCAGCTTCACAAATCCTGGGCAAGGGCCAAATGAAACACCTTCTCAACGACCGAGGAGGATCATCCCTGCGCTCACCAATCTCTGTGCCTCCCCATCTCTTCCTAGACACATTCTGTAGCCCCACCGAACTCAAATGGAGCCATGAGCCTGGTTTTGGTCAATGGCGTGTAAACAAATTCCTGGCTTTTAAAATCTCCTACAAGATTCTCTGCTCTCTTTGCTCTTTCCCTGGTAGATGGAGTAGATTCAGTGAAGGGCTGTAAATCAGAACCACTTACTAGGTACAGCCTGATTCTCTAGGTCTTGCACGGAGTCGAGCAGTTGGCCTACACCAGTGGGAAATTAACTGGTATTGGGTTGAGAAACTGAGATAGCAGCAGCAACATCACAATCAGCATTAATTACCTGACCAGTATCTATGTCTCCAAGACTCTCCAATTGCAAAATTCAGAACCTTAGCCTTAAAGAGATGAAGTAGTTTTCTGTAAGCCCTGGAGCTTGCAAGTGGTGAATCCAGGCCTGTTTTATCAGATGTAAATGAATCCAACCTCATAGTTTACACTCTTAACCACTAACTTGTACTTTGCTTGCCACCATGGTTCTGGTGACAGAATACATAGAGATATTTTAGATCAGTTAGAAATGTTCACTAACTGAAGAACAGAGTGATACAAGATATACCTGTCAGATATCAGGTGGAGAAAGAAGAAACTGTATAAGCTCTCTGGCTATTTTTCATTTTGCATGTATCATCTTTCAACTTTACTGATTTCCGTTTTATGTGTATTAACTACATATTTAACATTTTCGCTGATAGCCAGTTTAATGAGATCAAGCCCTCTGCCTTTCATGCAGCTGTGAAACCTAAAACGGGGATCCCAGAGATGGAGATGCAAACTTGGTGTACGGACAGATTCAAGTAGTGTGGCTAAGGGAATTGGCCTCCCACCTCGAGAAGACCCATATTGAATATGAATTTTCTACTGGGTAAGTTAAGGAAGCATTGTCATTGTTCTATGAGATGAAAGAAATATAAAGAAGAGACAATACACATTTTCCTTTGTTCTTTAAAGTTCATGATTTTACCTAAGCATCTGATTTAAACCAGAATCTAAGAGCAAGCAAAAAAACAAAGTCACTGTTTAGACTATAACCCACTGGTACTAGATTTTTTATTTACAATCTACCAGGTTTCAGCTGGTAGTTGCGGATCTCTGCTGTCTATTCCTGCTCCAGCTTCCTGGCTTTGGCTCCTGAATCAAAGACTGCTTTAGATTCTTTAGGTTTCAGCCTTTCACCCAACTAGCAACTTTTCCCAAACTTGGACTTCTAGAAAAAATTTTCCATGGTATTGCACTCTGTCCCCTGATGCTTCGCCCTCATTTTACTCCAGACGAGAAGAGGTAGTAAAGAACTGGGATCCGTGCTGGATCCTTTTCTCAGCATCACTAACCTTATGAGAGGTTTAGATTTAAGTTCTGCCGAACTTGACAGAACCTGTATAATTTGTCGCAGATGTAGATCAGATGAAGGTACTCTTCAGAGTCCACCAGCAGTATGGAAAGGGGGCTTAGCCAGAAGCTAGTGCCTTTATCCTCGCCCTGCAAGTCCAGCTTGCTCTTTACTGATGGTGATATTTGAAACTTGATGGGACACCAGATGTTCCAGCAGCCTTTCCTTAATGCAGGGCTTCTGCGATCAAAGCCAAGTGGCTATATTTGCATATGAAACTGTTTTCTATGGCAGTGCCGGGAATATTAAGTGGGGATGTTCCATGGAGCTCTAGAGACTTGAGTCCTTAGCAGTGATTTAGAGAGACCTGTTGCAAATGACTACAATTAAATTAGCAAGCTGTGCGGCGGATGGCCTCGGTGTGGGCTTGAGGAGTGTCTCCCGAGCCAGCTAGAACTCATGGGCCTGAATTTTTCTCAGCTGCTAGGGATGGATAAAAACAGGATGAAGGCTCTACCCTAAGGGAACTTATAGTCTAATTGTCTAAGACATACAGATAAGAACATTACAAGGTGACATACAAGCAGGTGAGAGTGTGAGACAGCCTGGCACATAAGCACTGATGGGTGTGAAGTGAAGCAAAAGTCATTTTGATGTCTCTCTGTACAGCTGAAAATTTCTCAGCAGGGGGAGGGAGGAGAGAAAAGCCATCATTATTGAACCACCCTTTGCTATTTGTTTCCAATTTCCTGAAGAGTAAGTCATGATTTTTAAAGCTGATGATAAACCACATGTGATTACTTCTAATATAGTGGTCTATTAAGAGAGAAATGGACTATATCTTCTTTGTCAGGGGATTTGAGTGATACGTCTTTGTACCACCCCTTGGAAGGCCCTGTAACTCTTCTATTTCAGAGCACTGGACAGTTCCTGAATCGTTAGTGATTGAAGGCCTCTGTTATCACCTTTTATATGTCTTCCAACCTCTATTTATCTGCACGGGTATTAGTTTCAACAATCATGTTAGGAGTCTTATTTTTATAGATGAATTCAAAGTAATTAAACAATTATCCTGACTAAATTTTTATGGTCAACTTGATTGGATTAACAAGTATCGGACAGTCTGAAACTATTAGCTCTAATGAATCCTCTGGATATGTGTAATTCTACTATAATCTTAGAATTTGTTTCATTCAGTCCTCAAGCACGAATGCTATAGAATGACACAAGAAATACATGGATTATAAGCAAATACAGACAAAGAAATGAGGTACAGTGAAAAACACTGCTCAGGCTCTGTAACAACCAGGAATTCTTTTGAAGGATTTTAGACAATGTGGAGAAACAGTTACCAAAGCCACAGGAATGCCAGGCCTAAAGCCCTGGCTACAGAATCTGAGTTTAAAGAGATGATGATGGATTACTCAATTCTTTCTTGAGGCCCTACTCAGAATCCCATGGTGAATGAAGCCTTGGTCAACACGTTTTTCGCAAGGTCGCAGTAGTAACTGAGAATGAACAAAGACAGAGAATAAAGTTTGAAACTAGAACTAAAGGGAATGAACTATGAAGATGGGCTCAGTGCCTTAATCTTTTAAAGATATTTTCCAGGTGGACCGACTGAGCTGTGTAACATTTCCAAACATGTAGATAAATCTCCTCATATATCATGATGTCACCAATGACCCTAAAAATCTACAGTCTGTGGTTCATCATGAAAACATTTCACGGATGCTTTATTATTTTCTGTGAAAGAGGGTAAACTCGGGTCTTTGGAATTTGAGGCTTGCTTGTTATGAGCTCAGGCTGATGTGCCAGTGTGTTTGGATTCAACCTTTAGTATGGGGATGTCTGAGTATAAAACTACAAGGTCTTTTAAAAAATTTAAAATCATGGGTTGCATGCTGAATGGCCTGCATCCCATCCCATTGTTTAAATTCATCAAATAGTCACTCTGGAATTATTTCTAACAATCGGGATGACTTCATTTGTGTTTGTTTTTCCTTTCTATTAATCCATGACAAACTGTGAAATTTGCCATTTTTACCATAACCGGGCCATGAAATTTGTCATCTCTCTGTAATTTACATGGAGCCTTGGCTATAGATACATTTCAGGCAAGATGATTGCTTTCCATCTGATGGGGAGACAGAACAAAGGAAGGGGATACACAGAATAGAACACAAATTCAGAGCAGACCTCACCAAGGGCTTTCCTGTGCGCCCACCCCTACTTTAATGCTGTAATGTTCATTAAAATGTACTGACTGCCTCTCAGGGAAAAGGGTGATGGGACAAACTAAGATACTGTTGTCAAATCCTAGAAACAATGACATAAAACTCCAGGGAGAGGGGAGGACTTAAAAGCAGAGATGCCTTGACAAACTGGAATGAGTTGGAGGGATGTGGTGGGAAACTGGATTGAGTAATGTGGTCAGGAGTCATTTGGAAATAGAGTTTCAGAGAGAGGCCACCAGAACAGTGCAAGAGTTTTAAAGCTTGTTCACAAGCTATTGTTCGTGGAACGGTGAATTTCCCCTTCTCTTTTCTACTCTCCCAAACTGATCTTAAATTAGGTCCTTCCATGTCAAATGCATGAAAAAACTCCTCTGAAAAATTCGTGGTGAAAATTAGACTGGACATTTTGCAAGAAAGATCTTGTATCTGTTTCTAATGATCTTATTCTTGGTTAGAAAAGGAAGGAAAGAAAAGAGTTTCACTGTCCATTTGCTTGATTTGCAAAATACAGCAACTCTTTGAAGTGTGTACTCTGATGGTTATTAAAGCTAAGTTATTAAAATTGTGGCAATAGCTAAGCAGCCTCTAAACAGGAAGGTCACTAAACAAGTAGACCTGCTATTTATCCTCCGTGGCTGTGGCTCTGGCTTTGGTGTTGGGAGTTTCCTCTAAAGGAGGAGAAATGTGACTTTGAGGGTAAATGCGAAGCTAGAAGGGAAGGGGATGAGGAGCTAGCTAAGCAGCAGCCAGTTCCCCCACTTTTCCATCTCTTCCTGAGCAGAAATGGGAGAGCAGGTGGGGGGGTCATATAATTGCACGAGCTCCTGGAGTTTGAAAAAAGAACGACACATTGTGTTCTGCCATACTGCATTTGGCATCCTTCCCTAGTGACAGGACTCTGGTTTTCTAGCATGCAGGGCAATTTACTGAGTGGAGATTATCGCTTTGGTTTAGGTGTACAGTGGGAGGTGGTTTTAGAGAACAGAGCTGAAACAATTGCTTTAGCTAACTTGTAGTTATCTTTGGCCATAGTGAACAAGGACTGCATGGAGAGTAGGACATCTCAAGGGCACATGTAATTATCTCTTTTACTTTTGACTCCTACATCACTGAGAAACCAGAAGTTCTGATTTTCTCAGTTCTGTAATTCTCATATAAACCTCCTGCCTTTGGCACATTTTTACCTCTTTCCCACTTGTAGAAAAATTTACTATGTTAACATAAATAAGTACATGGTTTTGACATGCATTTTGTAAAATACAGAGAATAGAGCAATTGCACAAAATTTTCATATTCCCTCATAGTAATTATTCAAAATGTTGAGTGTTCCTGGCTACAGTTTTTTCTATGTCCATATACATTTTTGTTATTGTTTTCCTAATGTTTTAAAAATTATTTTTAATAGATACAAGAATTTTGCATTTTTATGGGGCACAGTATGATATTTCAATATATGTATAGAATGTGTAGTTGTTAGATCAGGGTAATTGGTATACTCATTTATTTCTAACAGTCAGCATTTTTTTTTTTTTTTTGTACTGGAAATAGTGTTGTCAGAGGCTCAGAAGGGTAGTGGGGAGAAGTGGGTGAATGGAGGATGGTTAACAAGTCTAGGGGTGTGTTTTAGTTACTTTTCTAGACTTAGTGGCTTGGAAGAGAGCAGATTTAATACAGGACATTCACACATTACAACATTCACGCACACAAGCCAAATGCAGGAAGAGTGCAGAACATCTATCTGTGCACTGAAGACCCAAAAGATCCAATCAGAGGCACAGCAATGGCCCATGTAAGTTCGTGCCTGCACTAAAAGGCTGAAGGAATCTGTACTGGAAGGAAGATATGATGCTCACAGTGGAGACGAAGACCAGAGATCCCCAAACTGAAAAGCAGCCATCCTTGATGACAGCAAGGCCCCAAGCTCCTTCTGCAATGAGAACAGCTGAGTTCCCTCCTGGAGAACCAGCTGCAACAGAGCTTCTCCTGGGAAACAGCCGTCTGCTATCTTCTGCTCCCGTTCTCCTTTATGTCATGTTGGCAACAATCCTCAGGTGGATCCTCTATCCCCGGAACCACACCGACTCAGTCCAGCTGGGCGTTCCTGCTCAAGGTGACTATATCGGTCCACCACAGGGTGTATTTGATAGGAGAAATAACTAATATCCTGTAGCACAGTGGGGTAACTATGGTTGAAAACAGTTATATATTTCAAAATAGTTAGTATGGAGGACTTTTTTCTAGTGGTGCTGTGGACTGAACTCAAGGCTTTTCACATGATAGGCAAACTTTCTATGACTGAGTTACACCCCAGCCCCTTCACAGGATTTTGAATATACCCACATATTTTATATTGCTGAGTTTGAATTATTAACGGTAATGCCAATTATCTGTATTAACTTACATTTTTCATAAATGTTTTCCTGTAACGTTATAGTCTCTTAACAATGTAATTTCTTGATGGTTTTATCTGCCACCATTAGTAAATGCATCAATATTTTCTTTAGATTCTCTTTTGATTAAACCTTTTTTTGGTTGCAGCTATTTTTATGACAATAGATACTATAAAAATCTTTTGTTCATACATCTTTGTATGTATTCCTGCCTATTTTGTAGAATAGGTTCTTGTTAAATAATGAATTACTAGATCAAAGCATACGGTCATTTTATCGCACATTTTTTTTTTGCCAAATTGCAATTCCAGAATGGTTGTATCAATTTGCATTAATGGCAGCTTGTCAACTTACTCTCATCAGCTTGGGATATCTCTATTTCAAAGAAAAGCTCTTTGGTAATTTTATGAACCTGAAAAAGCTGTATTGTCTTACCTCGCACATTTGTGACACTCCATGAAGAGAGTCGTCTTCTGGCCGTTTCTCTGTAGCTGAGAAGCAGGCGCCTCCCCGAGTACCTACCGTGGAATTGCAGATCGTCCCGACTGAAGTCTCTGCAGAGTCACAGCCCCCGTGCACTACTCTCCAGCAGTGACCAAGTACGGTGGGGATGACTAAAGCAGACTCATTCTCAGGACACACAGGGACCCTCTGTCAGCTGACTTTGTTGCTAGGGCTCCTCTATGACTTTTTGACCCTCCCTTGGACTGTATGACAATCCGTGATACAGAGAGGTGTATTTTTCCACCTCTCTGATGGTGCTTCGGTCTAGCTGTGTCTTTATAAATTTGCTTTCACACGGGCACTTCCCCTAATAATATGAGTTGAATTGTGTCCCCTCAAAAGTCATGTTTTGAAGTCCTGCTCTTAGTACCTCAGAATGTGGTCTTGTTTAGAAAAAGGGTCATTGTAGGTGTAATTAGTTCAAATTTGTACTGGAGTAGGATGGCTCCTAATCCAATTACGCCTGACGTTCTTAAATGAGAACTCCAGGTGAAGAGACAGATGCTTCCCAAAGGAAGTTGAAGTGTAGACACAGAGAAAACACCATCCTCAAAGCTTGAGGCCACCGGGAGCCAGAAAGGCACGGAGCAGATTCTGCCTCACGGCCCTGGAGGGAACCCACCCCACGGGTTCCCTGGTGTCCGATTTCTAGTTTCAGGTCTGTGAAATAATACATTTCTATTGTTTAAGTCACACATTGTGAGGTATTTTGTTAATGGTCACAAAAACAAACTAATATAACTCATAAATACCTCTATGGTTTTTAAAAAATTTTTAAGCAAAAAATATATTTTTGTTAGTGCCTATTAATTAATTAATTAATTTATTTTTTTAAAATTTTTTACCAAGAACATGTATTGGTACATTGTATACATAATGATCACAATCAACATGGTTATTTAGTGCCTATTAATTTAACAAAATATTGAGCTTCCATTGTGGTATTTTCATACAAGTGTTTGATTTATTTTTGATCACCTCCAGCCCCTGTGGCCTTCCTTTAGACTGCCTCCCCCTTATTCTCTTTCTCCCGTCTAATACTAGTCTCCCTCCGACCTTCATGTAATCTTTTATAGATTTCACATATTAGCGAAAGCATTTGATACTGCAGTCCCGTTTTTAATCCATCTTGCCTTCTGCTTCTTGGAAACCTAGACTAAGGAAGCTGCATATGAACCTTTTATATTTTGGATATTAAAACTCCATCATATCCTTGCAGATATTCTTTTTGTTTATGTGTATTTTATTGGATAATAATGAAAAGTTTTTATGCTTAAATAATCAGTGTTTCCGTGGATCCTTACTCTCAACCTCTTCCCTCACACCTTTCTTCCCCCCTTCCCTCCTTCCTTCCTTTCTTCCTTCCTTCCTTGAGAGATGATAGGCATTCATCCCTTCCTTTGTACATTTTGCTCTTGAGTACTTTGAGAACTTAGTTATTTCTTGTGGTAAAATGTATAATCTCCAGTATTACATTTAGTATTTTCTCATTTCTATTTTCATTCAAAATAGATTTAGGTTTTATATGTATTCTTCAACGTGCACTTTTAGAATGTATTTTTCAAGCATGATAAAAAGAGAAAAATGCTGTTAGAGGTTTTATTAGATATGCTTTAAAATAAGTCAATTTGACAAAAATTAATATGATTACTGCGTTTAGTTTTGCCATCTGAGAACGTTATGTCTCTAATTATTCAATAACTAGTGCATGTTTTTCAGGAACCATTTGAAATGTTTTTCTTACATAGGACTTTTGCATCTCTTACTAGAATTAGTTTCAAGTATTTTATGGAATTTGCTTTTATGAATGTTGAAATTTTTCATGGTATTTTGTAACTAGTACAAAGAGAAGCTATTTATTTCTATAGAGTTATATTATAGTCAACCACTTTTACCAAAATTTCTTACTAAATCCAATTTTGGAGCCTTAACACATTTTTTGGAATATTCTCTGTGGTGGTAAATCTCATAGAAAATTGGCTATGAGAAGTGGAAGAATCTAAAGGCCATACTACTTTCTCATTTTATAGATGATCATCAGAGAGCCTCAACATCATGCTCTAAACACCATGAAAGGAAGGAGAGCCCTGGAAAAGCCTACCCTATCTTCCTGGGGCGGCTGCTCCTGCTCCAGCTCCCTCTCCTGTCCCTCTCCCTCTGCCTTTCCTTCTCCTTTCGCTCTCCTATCCCTCTCCCTCTCCTCTCACTCTCCCTATTCTTCTTCTCCTTCTCCTTCTCAATTCCTTCTTCTTTCAGTACTGAGAATTGAATGCAAGGTCTTTGCACCGAGCTGTATCCTTGGGGTCTCTGAATTAAATGGCCCAGGTTTGACTCAGACTTTCAATCTTTCTGTTTCAACCTGCCAGAGTCTTGGGGTTAAAGGTGTGCATCACCACTCCTGAATATCCTAAACCAAAAACTAGACAGTTCAACATGTAGAAATGATTTAACGCTTGTAAATAATTATGGTGATGAAATATGTTGCTGACCCTTGCAGATAACCAGAATGTCTGTCTTCTTTTCACCCTATCAGGAGGCCCCACTCACCAGTTCACTTTAGGAGAAGAAGGAATTTACCAAATGACTCACTAGAGTTCTGTGTTTTCCTTGGTTACCCTGATTCTTTGTGTGTTACAAATGATTAAAGAATTAATCCAACCTTTATTGCAGACAACAGATTTCTTGTCACCACTCCTATCCATAATACAAAGTAATGCAAAGACCTAACAAGAATTTAAAAGGTTTTATTGACTATATTTGAATGCCTGTAAAGAATGTTTGCCATGCTAAACATATTTTGAGTCTCAATGATATGCCATTTAGGGGATTTTAAAAACAGATGAAGATGGTTTCTGTCCTGAAAGATTGTGTGTCTAGAGTCATAGTCTCTTGGAGGGATTTGCACATCACCTGACGTACCCTCGTATTGCAGCCCCCTCCTGATAAATGCTCGGCCAGTCCTCTGGGACAGCTTTCTAATTGTAGAAAGTCCCTCTTTTCTAAAATTTCTACCCACCTCTATCCAAGTGCCTTTGGATAAGTTAAATTTCCTTAAATATTTAAAAACAACCATCATATGATTTCTTTGCCTTTTTTTTTAAACAAAATTTCTTTTCTCTGGCCCTTAGGTCCTCCAGCATTTGTCATGTGAACCCGTTCTCCTTCCTGGACCCCATCTCTAAATGTGATTCTCTTTGTCAATATCTCTCTTAAAGGGATATTGTATTACTGAACAGAGCAGTTAGGAGGTGACCCAAATGCTACATAGGAGATCATTATGTCAATTGATCTGGATATTATACATCTATCAGTGTAGTCAAGGATTTGGTTAGTTTTGTTTAGCAGTTATACTCACAATTAATAGTCTCAGTTTCCACTACCCTGCTCCCATTTTTGTTCCTCTGCCCAGTTTTCCATCTTAGTAAATATGCCCATGACTCATCAGATTGTTCCGGCCAACACCTGCATATTGTCCTTGCCTCCCTTCCCTTAAGCAATCCCTGCACGGTCCCATCTGTTCTTCTTCAAATAGCATCACCATCTCTACCACTATGCTCTAGTTCAAATCACTTCATCTCTTTCCTGAGCTGGTGGAGTTCCTCAGTCTGTGTCTCAGAATTTCTTCTCTAGGCTCCTATTAATATATTCTTCACACAGCTACCAGAACAATCTGCTTAAATTTTAAATAAGATTATGACACTTTCATATTCAAAATACTCCAGGACCCTCCAATTTACATTCAGAAAAAATCCAGTCTTTTTTCCTGTGGCCCACAATGACTTTCATGGTTCAGGCCTCCCTCCCCTCTTTGCTTTCCTCTTCACTTCCTTCCTCTGCTCTAGCCATTTGTTCCTTCTTTCTTTAAAAACTTTTTATTGTGCATATATATGTTAGGGAATATATGTTATGGGATATGTAAATAATGAAAAGTTTACTATAGACATAAATTGTCTGTCACTTTCTGTTTCTTGAACACACCAACCTCTGTCTTTACTTAAGGCTATTTCCTACTCTTGGAATGTCCTTCATTCTGTCTTTGCCTGGCTATTACCTCAATTTGCATGTGTTTAAATTGTCTCCTATTCAGAAAGTTCATGCTTGATTATTCTATCTAAAATACAAACCCCTCACCTTCTTATAATCACGTTTTATTTCTTTACTCTCCTTTATTTTTCTTCCTTGCACTTATCGCCAAGTTCCACTGTATGTTTATCTGTTCATTTGTTTAATTACTGTCTCTACTGCTAGAATGTTAGCTCCATCATGGTGGAAAATTTATATGTCCTGTTTTCTGCATAAAGATGCTTAATGTAAACTCTCTAACACCACTAAGTTTCTTACAAAGTATTGTTAATGAATGAATTATTAAGTGATGGACAGTATTGAGTTTTAAATCAGATAGTCTTTAGTCCTCTTTCTTTTCTAAGTCTCTTCAATGCCTCGAGGTTTTCTAGAGAATTCAGTAATTTTCTGAGCCACAGGATTTAATTCATAGCTGCTAGTCATACTTTCCTCTCTTGGTCTACTTTCTCTTTTTGAAGCTTCCCTAAGCTTGTCCGTACTCTTCTTTTTCAGTCTGAATAGCTTTTCTTTGACAGATAAAATAAAATTGGGACATTCTACTTCATTCTGATACACATTAATAGATTACAGCTGGTTAACTTAGCAGGCCCTGTCTTCTTTCCACTTTTGTTTTAAAATTAAAATATTAAGAAAAAAACTTCTTCTCTTAAGCATTTTCCTTATGTTTTACCTCTTTCTGGATCCACTTCATTTGGGAAAACATGTGATATGGTAAGAGAAGAGTGAAAGATGTTTTACAATTAAGTGGTAGTCACACAGACCCTAAAGGTTTCAGACTACAGAATGATCATGTAGAGATCACAGAACTAGGAAAAGTTTTGTGTAGGGTGTTTCCCAAGTTTTAAATATGCTATATGTGCAAGAATAAAATAATGAATTTTAAGGAAAATTGTAATGTTATAATTATAAAAATCTTAGCAGATCCAGGTGCTGGTAATTTTGTCGGACTGCAAATCCTAGCTGTCCAGGACTTTTCTCATCAGCCAAAAAGATGCCAAGGTCCATGTGATTTCACGGGTAGAGTGGCAAAGAGTGTTAAAGTTTTTGGGTCTGCAGACAGCCTTGGATCTATTCTTGCAGAGTGAGGTCAATTTTATCCCAGCAGAAAGCATGAGCTAACCATCTGGAGAGTCATCATCATTTGCTGCTCTGCTACTCCAGAGACTTGGTAACAATTTTCTTAAAATAACTTCACATTTAATAAGCGGAGGCACTAAGTATGTGTATATGCTTATACATATATGTATGTGTGAGCTTATGAATACTTGCATACCATGAAAATACATGTTTGTATAAGAAAGCAGTAGGCTGGCTTTTTTGTTATCACTGACTCATTTTCTTCTTTTTTGTTTTGCTAATCAGTGAATACTCTCCTGTCTTCAGTAATGGCTCTAAACAGCAGAGAAAGACACAGTTTTGCAATTGAGATGGGGAGTGAGATGACCCTTTAGATATAGCGATACGTGATGCAAAGCACACGGAAGGAATTTAGGAAGACTGCCTGAAGGGTACCACTGAGGGTTTTTTTTTCTCCCCTTGCAACAGTCTAACCTGTTGGTAAAGTTGGCCGATAGGTGGTAAACATTATAGAGCATGAAAATTATACCACATGGCTAAGTTTTGCCTTTTCAACAACTGCAGTTGGGCTGACCTAACCCTCATTTCCTGTTTCCATTATGGTTGTTAGTCCCAGTTCCTCCCACATCTGCACCCAGACAGGTCTTATTCTGCAGCCTGTCTGCCCATGTGGGCTCTGCGGTGACCTCACTCTCCAGAAGAGGCCTGCAAGCTGCACTCAAGATGCACAGCCCCTGACCAACGACCGCGTGCGCCTCGGCACGCAGCTGGACGACGGCTCCAGCCGCCCCTCGTTCCTCGTGGTGCGGTGGGGCTGCACAAAACGCTTTCAACATGTTCATCTGGATAGTCTCAATGCTTGTGCACAGTTCTGTTTGAAATATTTAACCTTCTGTGAGCATGTCTGAGGAGCCCTGAAATTAGAAAGAGAAGCAATCTGATTATACCAGTGTCAATAGAATGATCGAAAGACCAAATGGCAACCCATTCATTTGCCATTCTTGGTTTATTTTTGGGTCTCTATATGTAGAAAATTTAGTTCTCAGCTTTTGCCTTACTTGCTAATTAATCTGTCAATATGTATTTATTGAGCAAGGTATGTAGTAAGCACAGAGATAAATACTGAAAAGCAAGAATCTTAGAAATAGTTCCTTTAGGCACAGACTCTAATTAGGGACACTGTTGATTAGCGTGGAGTGACATTATGTAACACGAATAGCACATGGTTTGGGCACTTATTCCGTGCCAAAGTTGTCATTTCCAAAAGAATCATCTCATTTACATTCCCTCATAACAATCCTATCAGGTAGGTGCTATTTTTCTCCCTATTACTCAGATAAGGAACCTGAGTTTTGGGTGACTGCAGAACTTGGCAAGATTACTCTTCCAGGAGCACCCGGATGCACATGTAATTTTTTCCGAGTGTACGTCTGGACAGGATTTCAGAGCTCAACATCTTAAGCTTAACACCACAGCACCTCCGTAGTGCACAGAATCATTACTGCTGGATCAGAAGAGAAAAGGCCTGTGAGGGTTAGCATTATTGGGGATTTATCCTACCTAATATGTGGAAGTGGATCTTAGGCCTTTATTTGGGTTATTTGTTGCCTCTCCACTGGCTCAGTATTAAATTCCTCAAAACCAGTGTCTAAACCAGCCTTTTCCCTTTGTATTAACACCAAATATCATAATATTAAGCACAAATGAATATATACAGAAATGAAGGCTTTGGGTTTTGTTGTTCTTGGTTTTCTTTTCTTTTGAGACAAGGTCTCACTATGTAGCTCAGGCAGCCCTTGAACTCTCAGCAATGCTCCTGCCTCAGCCTTCTAAGTGCTCGGATTACAGGCGTGCACCACCACAACTGGCTCTCATTGTTTTTAATACTGATTATTGTCACCAACTCTCATTTGGTTTGCCAGTTAATTCCATGTAGGAACTGTAGTCTCTAAGTCACCTTTCATCTTCTTTGTTCTCTCTTATACTTTCTTTGTAATTCTTTAACATAGTAGAGTGGTCCTTGCAGTCATATTGCTGGTATTTGAATCGTAGCTCTTTCACTTACTGCTGGTGGGTGGGCCTTCACTGTGGCTCAGTTTCACTATTGTTGCTATGGCTCAGAACTTAGAAGAGTGGCTATTACATAGTAAATACTTGATGTATGCTGATACTTCTGTTAAGTGATAGTGGTCCATCACTGTTGGTGAAGATGAATGGACACATCTGTCCCTTCCCAATGACTAACATCATCATAGTCATAATTTCATATTATTGCCATAATTTCAGGCTAAAATTTTAAAAACATTTCTCCTCCTCACATCCCATCCAAGAGAGCGCATGAAGGAGGGAAAATATAGGACACAAGGTACATGCACAGACTCCCTGTCACCAAATATTTGTTGAATAAAAAACACAAAGATTTTGTTTACAATGTAATTTGGGCTTTTGATAACAAGTTGATCATTACAACATAAACATGAGATCTGAGGATTCTTCCTATTACACATTTACACAATGTTGAGAAGGCAAGAGATCCATGGATGCCATGGATGTCTCTGAGTTTAGCCTTACTGGGCAAACAGGCCAGAAATTCACAAACACCCAATGAGACAACCTGAGCATATTTTTTATATCCCTATCTGAGAGAAGCTAATAACTGGTGTTCTAAGGTGTATAATACCTCAAGGCACCTCAAAATGTTAATTAGATGGCTTGTAAAATTCTGAAAACACATTCAAAGAACCAATCATCTCAATTTTCGTTTGTTTAGAGTTAAACATTGATCACACAGCATTTCTCAGGGGCTTCTCATAGTAATCAGAGAAGCTAACCAGGGCTGCCACACTGCAAAACTCCAGAGGCCGTAGTTCCCACCACTAGAGTTGTCTATAAGAATATGCTCCTTGGGATAGGGCCATGCACAGTATTGTTCTCACCTTGATAAATGAACTACTGAAATGTGGGTCCTCATAGCTGGGAGGAGTTGGGAATCATTGGCAATGGATCATTTTCAGATTGTATTGGTTATAAAATGAGGAAGATGTTCTCCTGTAACTTAGGTACAGTTCCTATTCTTTAAATAATAAAAATAAAAATAAAACAAACAAAAAGCCACACAAATAGATGTTTATTTAGCAAATGTTTGCTTAGGACCACGAGCCAAGAGCCAATCCAAAAAATTATGAATGGACTCATAAAACTTACATTATCATGTGGATGCACAAATACTTCAGAAACAAAAGGCTGCTTCAGAAAATAATTAATTTGAATTACATGATGCAAACAAGTAGTTGGGCAGTCAGTTAATTTTCTTGACAGTGTCTTTGTGTGTCATGGGAGAAAGCACAATATACATAGGTCTTATATGCCATGCAAGGAATCGATTTTTTCATTACTAATCTTCACTTTTCATCTGAGGATGCGGGCCAATTTTATTATGTCTTAAAGTGAGGAGGCAGTCAACAGAATTATTTGAGGTCTCAAGAAGAAAGCTGCTATAGAAAATTTGAAATTGCCAAATGATGCCATCTATTTCACCAGTGTCTTTATATGCGTTCAGAATCCTCACTTTTATACAATGTTTAACACTGAATCAGATTAAATTATATCAAAGGCTGTAATATTTTTATCTCATTGGGGTTCCTCACTCAAGTGTCTCCCTACCTCAAATCTGTCCACCACACCTAGCAAATCTGTACCTTTTCCTCTACAAGTGTAATTTCATAAACAACAAACGTTTCGTTTTTTTCTTGAATGAGTTATTAATCTCAGAAGTATTTCGAAGAGAAGTTTACATTTGTGATGCCTTTTCACAGTTGTATTGGCGAGGATTAAAAAAACAGGAACATTTGAGTCCATGTGAGCATTTTGATTATTAAACCTCAAATATGTCTTGATGGATTAAGGTTTCAGGAAAAAACACATGCCCAAGGTGACAATGTGTAGACCAAGGTTTTTGTTTTTGTTTTTTTTTTCAGCCTAGAGCCTTCTGAGCTGTCAGGGACATTAAGGCTCATTAAGCAGATTCCTCCTCAGAAGACTTGCTGATCATTACTCAGTCACGTGCACCTCTCAGTCTGGCATTTCACAGTTCTTAGAAAAATCTTCCCATTGATGTTGGGCTGTTGCATTCAAGCTGAGAGCTGAGGTCTTTAACTGAATGGCAACATATTGGTTTTATACATCGTACTTTCTGGAGAGTGTAGTTGTTTTTGTTGTCACGGTCCTTGTCTTTTGTTTGGCTTTTGTTGATTTTCTTTTTGTTTTATTGTGTGTGTTTTTTTTTAAGTGACAATCATGAGAAAATAAAAGGGGGAATCCACTCACCTGTGACAATATTAAACCACCCACCAGCTGTTTATAGCATAACACATCATTTTATGTTCAGATGACAATTCTTTAACGTGTGAAAAAGAAGTCCTGCCTGGGAGGTAGCAAGCTGGGTGAAATGCTGCACTTGTTTTTAATGGTGTGAAGGTATCCTTTGCAAACTATTGATAATATTTTTTTTACTGTTTTCTAAAGATTTGCCTTAGGGAATTTAAATAATTAGGCATCAAATCTCTGGCTTAATATTCAATCAATCGCATCTTGTAGGCGATGGGAGGGCTGTGGTTAGCTGTCAGGAAATCAGGCGGGACTCATTTGCCCTCCTCATCTGCTGTGTGGACTTGCTTTTGGGGTGACCAGAATAATCTTGCAAGCTGAAGCCTTGAGCAATCTAGTCACACTGTTGGCACGTCTGGGTTTGTTACTGGTGTGGCTTGAAGTCCTTTGCAGGCAGATTTGACCCTTAAAGGAATAAGAGCAAACACATGAAACTTCTCAGGTCTGCTCCTTTGGGAAACATCGGGGGACTGAATAACTCTCATAGTTACACAATGAATGTGGAGAATGATAAAAATGGTGGAGGCTGGTGAAGTTGCTTAGGGGTCAGGTTAGTTTGGACATTTCAGTTAATATTAGTCAGGGTTTTCAGATAAACAGAACCAATAAGGGGTTTGTGTGTGTGTGTGTGTGCGTGTGTACAGAGAGACAGAGACAGAGAGATGGAAGCATATACAGAGAGACAGATAGAGGCAGAAATTTTAAGGACTAGATTTACATGACCGGGGAGGCTAGAGTGTCCAAAATCTGCAGGATGGGTTGGTGGACTGAAGACCCAGGGAGGAGCTGATGTTGCAGTTTGAGTCCAAAGCCAACTGCTGGCAGAATTTCTTCTTTCTTATGGGAAGGGAGCTTTTGTTTTGTTAAGGCCCTCAACTGATTGAATGAAGCCCAGTCACCGTAGGGAGAACAATCTGCTTTAGTCAGGTCCGGCGGTTCAAATGTTCATCTCTTCTGAAAAACACCCTCAGGGAAACATCCAGTATGTTTGACCCGATATCTGGGTACTATGATCCAGCCAAGTTGATGCATAAAATTGACCATCACAATGGGTTCCTTGTCAGCTAGACTAAATATTGTATGTTTGTATCATGTCAAATCCCAAAGTATTCTGAGAAGGTGGGCCAAGGAAAGAGTACACCAATATGTAAGTCAGAAAAATAAGTTGAATGTTTAAACATTGCCAAGAATGATGGGATAAGTGTGTTTCAATTGAGGGGGAGTATTTTCAGGAGATTAGTGCAATATGTCTTTCATTGTAATGAATTAAAAAAATTTAAACATTCACTGTATTTTTGAACACCCCTCATTGATCAAAAGTTTATGGCAATTTCTGCCTAACAAAAACAGTGCAGTGTGTCTTCATCCATCTTATTTACTGAATCTGGCCTGATGAGATGCCTGGCTCTTCATCAGGGTCAAAATGACCATGAAAGGTCAATGTTTTTGAGTCAATTCAGGAGGCAGCCATGACAGTGCAACTAAAGACACACATGAAAGAGGACTTTCTAAACCACTTCGGATAGTTCCAAGAATGATGGGACAAGTGTGTTCAAAGTATCAGGAAGAAATTTGAAGGGCGTTAATGACAGTGTATCTTTTACTATAATAATATTTAAAAATGTAAACACTCGACATTTTTATCACATCTTCTGTGTCAGTCTTTAAGATAGTATATAAAATTTTAGTTAATTAAAGAGGATAGTAGCAATAGGAGATAAGGGTCTAAATAATAAAAAGGAATAGCTAACATTTATGTGGTATTCTATCTGAAGAATATTTGAATTCCCACAAAACTCTGTGAGGTAGCCATATACTCTGGAATCAATAAACAGCTCTGCCACTTACTTACTGGCTGGGACCTTGGCAAGTCCTTTAGTTTCTTTACTGGAAATACAAGAATAATAATAGCATGCAATGCAGAGGGCTACTTGGAAAGGTAAATGAATAACCTCATACCTAGTGTTTAAAGACAGTGCCTGGCATATACGAAGCACTCAATCAAAGTTAGCCTATTACTATTATAAAGAATCATAAAACAGGGAAGTGACAGGCTGAGATGGTGAATATATAAGTGTAAGATTAAGAATGGTATATTTGCTAGGTCTCCCTGCATGCTAATATCCAGCATGTTTATAGGCAGGTAAAGGAACATATTCTTCTGCTGAAGGTTTACAAACCCAAAGTCTGACTGAAAATATATTAGTTTTCCTTGACAACCTCAATGGCCAATTTTGCTAAGGGAGACTATGAGAAAAAGCCTGATGCTTATTACATGTCTTCTTTAAAACTATTGTGTTTGATTATTTTTATTGAGTTTGTATTAAATACAACCATCCTATGCATGAAGTACCTCATAGTGATGACATAACCAAGTGTGGAACAGTATAAAAAGACGACTGGACTAAGCAACTCAAGATAATTTCAGCTGGGACAATGTGAGGGAATTCATAGGCCTCATCTCTTACGAATTTATCGTCTCAGCCTACAGGCATTGTATTGCAGAAATACTTTTTGATTTATAGTAATAATGGGAAATCAATGTGTATTTTGAAAATGAATGTGTATTTTGTTTCATTCTAGAGAATTCCAACAACAGTGGACTAAAATAGCCTTTAGTATACTCATTATGCTATTAAAAATCAGCCTCTGACAGCAGACCTTAGATTTCCTGTAACTCAGTCAAGAACATCTTGGGACCACGGTGGCCCAAGCCAGAGGGGAGGGATTGGTAAGACCTTTAGGTTTTAGTGACTTCTTGATTTAACATCGTATTGCTGAGTTGTCCAGATTTTTAAAAATCTGTATTTGTGAAACTAAACTCATTTCCAAGTGTGTCTGTGTGCCACCTTTAACTATCTGATTTCCTTCCCTTGTTCGACTTTGCTTATTGCTCAACATACCTATTAGTTTCTTTGCCTGGGGCTTTGGTATAGAAGAGATTTCAAAACCCTCGCACAATTGTTTTCTGGCCTCAGTAAAATCCTGACTAAGACAACTCTCTGGACTGAAAACCCACAGCATTACTGCATCACACAGTTGTTTTCTGCTTGCAGACTTAGTTCTTCAATTCTGAGTATGGAAAACTAATAAATACCAAACCCAATTGTCTGCTAACTAGGTTGAAATGGATTTTCCAGTACATCATTAAAAAAAAAATTATTGAGACCAGCACAGAAGCTACCGAATTCTTAGATAACCAGGATAATTTACTGTTGTTTTTACTATTCCACTTACCGTAAAGGCAAAGGGGAGATAATTCTGACCACTTAGGACCCCACATGATGTTTTATTGGCTTGGATGACTTGTAAATCCTGCATCTATGACATAATTGACAACTCACACCTTCATAGATGCGGATTACGCAATTGGGATGGGGAAAAGGATTTACTAAAGTTGACCTGCTAGAAATCTTCACTTTAAGCCTATAAAACGTGTTTCAGAACACAAAAGTGTACTAGGGCTCTGAAGAACCCCAGTAAATGTTAAAATAATATATTTATCCATCCCTTTCTTTTAAAAGAAGAGAACCTTCTAGACCTTCATAGTGGAGCCCAACTTCAGTTATCAAAGGCTATTTTAGGTTTTTTTCCAATGAGTAAATTTGTTGTTTACATTACTCATTATTTTGATTCTAGTTTGCTGGAGGCTTTATTACTATTCACCAACTGGACAAGAAAATAACAGTGAAGGTCACAGACCCATTGAGGGCCAGTTTTGCCAGCCAGTAGGAACTGTAAAAGGTGGAAAGTGTGTGGGCTTGTGTCATCAATTGTTATGCATGATGATATAGCTGTTGTTATTTGCAGAAAACTTTATATTTTTGTTAGGTCAAGAAGCCTGTAATTCTTCAAGTGATCCTTGAACATTATTTAATGCAGCAAACCACGAAAGGAGCTGGGTTGAACTTTGGTGTCTGCAAGTTGGAAAGTAATAACTTTCCCTGTCTCTTCTGTAAGTGACTTGTGCCATGTGATGAAGGCAGACCCTTCCCTCACAAGGGTTTCCTGATATTATACAATTGTATCAAATAAGGTTAGAACCTTTAAAATGTAGCATTTAGTAATGTGCTGGAAATAGCTTCTTCTCTATTTCTTTAAAGGTCACCGCATTTGCTTTCCAGGCGTGGTGTTAGCTTAAGCCTTTACCGAGTGGAGCTGAGAACATGCTTGCCTTTGTGCCTTCAATTTTCCCTAGCTTAGGAGTAAAATGGCAGAGTCTTTCACATATAATAAGTGATGTGTGTGTGTGTGTGTGTGTGTGTGTGTGTGTAGGGTGTAGTGTACTTGTGAGTTCACAAATATTGTCAACATCATCTAAATATTGGTTTTATATATATGCGCGCTGCTTTTTCAATTGGAGTTAAGGTGAAATTTGTACTCTCATCAGTCCAGAAGTCAAACTTCTGAAAGTGAAACTAGGGCAACAGAAAACTGAAGAAAAACAAATTATGGAAAAAGCACTCAATTATTTGTGCCTTGCCTCCACACGCCATGACCATACACTTCACCAGGCCAAAGTATGTTAACAAGACTCTAGCCAGAACAATTAACATCTTTTTACGAGCTTTACAGCTGTTTCATTAAAAAATGAATTCATTAAGCCATTGATATAAAGCGAGAAAACAGAGTGGGCGGCAACAGTTCTATCAAAATTAGTATTGGGATGGTGGATGGAAATGAGAGAATATTTCATACCAGCTGACACAAATCAAGACCAAGCTAGTGGTAAAAAACAAAATGAACCAAGCAAATAAACAGAAAATGAAAAGGCTTCTTTTGTAAAATGTTTCATTTTTGGTAGCATTGTCCTCCTTACTCATCAGCACCATCAATATCCTCACATCTCCATCATTAGTAGTTTATAGTAAGCAGTTGTGGTTCTTCTCAGAAGTATATTGCAGTAAACTGAATGTTTAAATATGCCTAAAATTCTTACCTTGAAATGCTAATTCCACAGGTGATGATATGAGGAGGTGGGACTTTGGGGGAGGTGATTAGGTCATAAATGTAGAGCCCTCATGGAGAGGGCTAACGTCCTTACAAAAGAAACCCCAGGGAGTTGGCCTTTCTGCCATGGGTGAATACAACGAGAAGATAACCTCTATAAATAAAAAGAATGCAAGCCCTTACCAGACACTGAATCTGTTAGTATCTTGATTTTAAACTTCCCAGCCTCCAGAACTATAAAAACTACAGTTCTCCTATTTATAAGCCATTCAGTCTCAGGTATATTTTTAATAGCAGCCTGAACAGATTAAACAAAGACTAAGAAGTAGTCCATGTCGAAGATAGCTTGCACCGTATTTTCACACACTAGCTAATTCTGATCCCCGCTCTGATCATGAAGAATTCCAAGCCCCAGTGTCTAAATTCTCCTTCATTCACAACCTCTCTTCATCTAAATTCTTCACAGTGGCCATTGCCTGGTTATTAATATTTCATTTGCAATTATCTTTTGGTTGTTATCCATCTTTTCAAATATACTTACTTTGTCATTTCGACTAAAATATACTGATTTTAAAGGCAAAGATTGTATTTTCTGTATTGGTGTAAATACCATATCGTTTAGAGTAGTGCCTTATATATTGTCAGGTAGCACTTAATAACTATTTAGTATTTACCAATAAGTTGTAATTTTATGAGAAAGTCAGAGAAGTTGTTCATAGTGAAAATATTCTTGTAAGTGAGGCTAAAACAGATGGGTAAACTTATATATGGAGACCACACCATGTTCATTTATGAGAGGGACTATCATGAGCATCTGGCAAGATGGAAAGGGATATGAATTAAGCAGTCAAGAAAATTGAAATTTATACTAACTGGAGAAGATTCCTCAGAAATAAGAGGATATTAATCTAGTTTGCATCTGGTATATAGGTTCAACAAAGTCTATAAAGGGAGTTTAGAGACAAATGCTATGAGTGTAAAAGTGAATGAGAGGCCTACTCTTTCTAAACCAATAACACAAGGAATGAATGATATTAATTGGGGAGAACTTCCAGGATGAACAGCATTGAAAAGCAGGGCCAGGAGTTTGTGCTTGAACTAGACAGATAATAATTGTTCTTAGATTTCGAATAATAGAAATGTTATCCATGCAACCACATGTAAAGGGTTGTTTCAGAGGCAATAAGAAATGAGAAAAGAAAAGGTTATCATAACTATTAGTCACCTTTCACAAGCACTGAACAAAACACCTGATACATACAATTTAAAGGAGGAGAGATTTTTTGGTTCACAGTTTCCAGTGGATTCAGTCCATGGTTAGCTGGCTTCAAGGCAGAAAGAAAATGGTGGAAGGGCATAGTAGAGGACAGGTGCACATCCCTCATGGCAGCTAGGTAGCAGACAGAGAAGGGAGGAGCCATGGATAAGAACAAACCTTCCTAGTCATACCTCCTATGACCTACCTCCAACCAGGCCCACCTCCTAACAGCACATTCAGCTTCTAAACTCATCAACTGATGAATCCACTGGTGAGAAAAGTGCCCCCATGATCCACTCACCACTCACCTTCCAAACGCATGAGAATTTGTGAGGACATTTTAGATTTAAACCATACCAATGACTTATGCATAGAATACTTAAAATGTGGGCAAGGGCTTGAGTAAAGAAGGATGAAGGAATGACGTGCAGAGGGAATTACTTAGACCTCTAACTGTATGAGAAGCAAAGAGTGAGAAATGACATTGTCACTTATCCGGAGCCTCAAGGGAAGAGAAAGGATTTGCCTTTGACTCATCTCTAGATAGGAAGAGAGGGCAGTAATCCCATCCAGTGCCTAGGTCCAGAGAGATCTTGCCTCAGTGTTCAGTTTAAGGATTGTGATGGTAAGGCTTAAATTTAAATAGATTTTGGACTAGAAAATGGAGCTATCTTTAATCTTTTAGTAGACAGGTGGTACAGCCACTAATCATCAATTATCTAGAATGCTGATGAAGTAATATCAACCATGTGCTTTATATTTTTTAGTTTGAAAAGGTATTTCGGTGAAAATTATCACATCCTAGAAACAAGCCAGATAATACATCCATGGCCAAAGAAAAGGCAACAATCTCATCCCTTTCATATCTCCTTCCCACTCTTCAGCCCAACCTCTTACCCACCATCTCGGCCCTGGAAGCAGATGTTAACAATTTTTGAGTAGTTAACTAAACTTTTTTCTATGCTTATACAAATGTATACTCTGCCACTACCATATGCACGGAATAGACATGTATGTTTCTACTTCTTTAAAAAATGGGATTATATTATAGGGTGTTCTCTGAAACTTGCAGTAAATAGCAACATTTATATAACAATATTTCACACATCATGTCAATATATAGATATCTAACACTCTCTATCTTGCCATTTTATTGTTCTTCATTTTATATCCCTTATGTTGAATGATGGAAAAGAATAACAACTACAACTTAAGAGTATACTCTTAAAATATTCTCATATAATATTTTAGATGACAGAAGTCAGTAGAAAAAATTAAGAAGTTATTTCCCACAAATACAGACCAAATGTGGTGCTGAATCAAAATTTTCTACCTATCTATCTATCTGGCTATCTATCTATCAATCTATCTATCTATCTATTACCAATCATTATCAGTGTATAGACTCAAAAAGTCATCTTGCTTGGAAATTTGGGACAAAAGTTGTAAAAAGGTGAACAGCAGAAGGAGTTATACAATTTGAGAATTGAAAGGCACTTAAGATACCACCCAATGCAAGCCTCTTGTTTTGTTAATTCAGTAAACATATACTGAGTGCCTAGTGTTCAGGAGGCATTTGAAAGTTGCTGTTAGAGACAAACAAAAAGTTACAGGGGACACAATTGTAGTCTTTAGGTTAACAGAAGAGTAAATGAACACTCAGAAAAATGAGGGGGCTTTTCCAAGTCACCATAGGGAAGGAATAGCTGAGATTTGAACACATACCACCCAGCTTTGAGTACAGGCTCTATTCCATTTTGTGTCATGATCTGTAGCAATTTTTAACAGTAAACAACAACAAAAATGAAGCTTGAGTACTCTCATTTACAAAACGTTTAGCCAAGCAGTGGATGAAAAATGATTTGGGTAGCTCCCTTCTATGGTAAGCTGGTAATTTACTTTGAGAAATCTTAGAGTAAAAATCTAATTTCAACCCATTTTCTCAGATGGTAAATTTTATTCCATTTCCTTTTCTCAAGACTCTGTCATTAGCATATCAAACTAATGAATGAATCAATTATTTAAAACTGGCAATATTTTTTATTATGGCTAATTAAGTGTTTAATCAGGACATTCTGGTCTTTAATCTTTTAAAAACAGCATTCATGAGAGGATAAATGAAATGCTGGGTGGAACTTTACTAATCATCTCTTGTACTTAGATGACTAGGGAGGAAACCAGAGCGCTACAGAGGAAGGTTAACAGAAACAAGTCTCAGAGAAGACAGCCCATGAAGGCAAGCACTGACCAGTGGCAGGGGAAGATGAGAACTACTGTATATGTCTCTTGACAGATGTTTGGCCACGGGGAAGAGTACATATCATCCTAGCTTGAGACATGGCTCCTGGAATCTCCAATAGATAAAATTGAGATTTAGCAATCTGAAAAATTGAGATTTTTCTCTAGAGTCTTCAAAAGTGGCCATATCCTTTAAATTTCAGTTAACCAATTATCTTGATATTAATAAACTATTTCAAAGACCATCTGGAAATCATTTGACTAACAATTATACTACATTACAGGGCAAGTTGTTGACTTTATATGGATATATTGAGCATGTATGTACTTAATATTTAACAAGTTCATTGCTACTCCTATTATGCCATCATAAGGCTAAATCATCCTAAAGGTCTAACCAGGATAAAACTGGCAGCTATTCTTCTAAAAATTCTTAGAAAATACCCAAGATCCTTTCAAGGGAAGGGAAGGTATGTGGAAGAAAGAAATTAATTTATGTGTGCACTTATTAATTCAATGAATATTTACTCCATGCTTAAGTGTCAGAAACCATGCTGTCCCTGAAGATGTAATAGATTACAGGACAGTCATGGCTCTCCTTTCAAATCTTACGGTGTACTGAGAATATGAACAAACTAGATAGTACAATGTCACGTGGAAATATTAAGACGAGGGTATATTCTGAAGGCCGTGGCATAGGAAAAGCAGCTTATGGAGGCCTGCAAGAAGAAATTGTATGCAAACTGACACTGGCAGAAAGGTAGATTATTGTCCCACTCACTGAAAACAGCCACAAACACTGGCTACTTAATTTTTGTACTTTTTTGTGTATGTCAGAGAGTTGACAAGAAGTTAAGCCCCCAACTAGGTGAAGGCAGGAAGTCAGAGAGTAAGCAGAGCAGTGAAGCTAGTTTTTGCCTAAGTGCATTTTGTCAAGCAGAGTGAAAGAAAAGACAAATAGATCAAAGTAACAGAACAAAGAAACCAGAATTAGACCCACATAAATAGAGCCAATTGATATTTGGCCAAAAAGGAAAGACAATACAACCAGGGAAAGGTGGTATTTTCAACAAATTGTGCCGGAACAACCAAACATCTATATGCAAAATACGGATCTACACCTCTGTGTTACACAGCTCACAAAAATTAACTCCAAATGGATTGTGGGTCTGGAAGTACAGGGCATGCCTAACATGTGTGAGGCGCTGGGTTCCACCCCCAACAGGGCAAAAAGAAAAAAATAATGGATCACAGACACCATAGAGCTAAATGCAACAGGAAAAACTATAAAACTCCTCCAAGGTAACATAGGAGAAAATTTAGATGACTTTGGGTTTGGCAATACATTTCTAGATGCTACAAAAAGGCATAATCCACGAAAGAAAGAATTGATTAAGCAGGACTTTATTAAAATTAAAAATTTCTGCTCTTGAAATATATTATGAGGAGGACAAAATGACAAATCACAGACTAGAAGAAAATATTTGCAAATGACATATATGACAAATAACTGTTATCCGAAATAAATGAATAACTCTTTAAACAGCTTGATGATGAGAAAACAAAAAACTTGATTTACAAAAAACAACCAAAGACCTCAACAGATGCTTCCACAAAGAAAATGTACAGATGGTGAATCAGTTTGCAAAAATATGTTATCAGAGAACTGCAAATACAAACAATAATGAGATACCACTACATCCTTATGAGGAAGCCAAAACCCAGAAAACTGGTAGTAATAGCAAGGACAGCACCTGACTCTGGCTATAGGAGCCCTCTCATTCATTCCGGGGGGACTACAAAGTGGTGCTGCCATTTCTTACAAAGCCGGACATACTCTTACTATACAACTCAACAGCAACACTCTTTGTTATTTAGGTCCATGCAAAAACCTGCCCAAAATGTTGACAGCAACATTTTTTACAATTACCAAAACTTGGAAGTAACCAGGTTGTGCAGTCATTAACTGGATATGTTACGGAACATCCATACAATGGAAAGTTATTTAGTACGAAAAAGAAGTGAATTATGAAACCATGAAAAGACATGGAAAAAGCCTAAGTGTATCCTATGGAGTGAAAGAAGTCAATCTTAAAATCTACACAGGTTATAATTCCAGCTATATGACATGAAAAGACAAAACTGTGGAGATAACAGAGCAATCAGTAGCTGCCAGGGGCCAGGAAGGAGGAAAGAATAAGCAGAGGACAGAGAATTTTTAGGGACGATACCTTATGAAAGTTGATAAGACTTTATCAAATTTGGTATGTACGAAATTAAAATGGAAACATCGGAAGAACTTCTGTATAGAAATAACAGTAAATAAATGTTTAATTTAAAAGAATAAAACACGTAAGTAAATACATACTACCTAGGAATAAATCTTACAAAAGCCATGTTAAATCCTTTTGTTGAAAAAAATATAAACATTGAGTAAAACATTAAAAATGGCTAACTACATAGTTACATCTTATTATTACACGGGAAGTGTAGGTGTAAAAAAATTGTTGATTCTTCTCAAGTAATACCATAAGTTCAGTGGAGTTTAATTAAAATCCCAGAAATTTTTTCTTTTTTTTTTTTGATGATTTTAATAAGCTAATTCTGAATGTTATGTGGAAGAGCAAAGGCCAAAGATAGCCAACATTTTTGAAGAATAGGAGAGGGTGAGAAATATCCTAAAATACACACACAGACACACACAGTGCCTGTATGTTGATCTGGGAATGGACAAATAGACTAGTGGAAGAGAATAGAGTACAGAAACAGATCTGCTTATATGGAAATTTGGGGGCACTGCAAATAAGTGCAGTATTTTTGGGTTATCCAGTAAGTATTGGTAGACATCAATGTGAATGCGTCTAAAGCACAAAATGTAGAGGGAAAGGAAGTCTCAGAGAAGTACTAATAGTACGATTTTATCTATACAAAGTTCAAGAGGAATAAAAACTAAACATGTAATAGCTTAGGAGATGGGAGTGAGGAAACTTAACACAAAATTTGAACAGTAGTTCTCACTGACAGTGAAGAAGCTTTTAGTAGTTAGTTTTCTAGAGTCAGTGATTTGCGAGAGAGCGGATTTAATAAAGGATAAGTCCAAGTTACAACATTCACCCACAAGCCAAATGTAAGAAGAGTGCAGAACATCTGCCTATGCACTGGAGACCCTAAAGATTCAACCAAGGGCTGGGAGCCCACGGCAATGACCCATGTACGTCTGTGTCTGCACTAAAATATTAAAGAAGTCTATATGGGAACCAGGACATGATGCTCACAGCAGAGATGAAGACCAGAGCTCCGCTGAAGTGAACAGCAGCCATCCTCCATGACAATAAGGCCCCGAGCTCCTTACGCAATGAGAACAGCCGAGTTCCCTTCTGGAGAACCAGCCGCAACAGAGCTTCTCCTGGGAAATAGCGGCCACTATCTTCTGCTCCTGTTCTCCTTTATGTTGTGTTGGCAACAATCCTCAGGTGCATCTTCTATACCCAGAACCACACCAACCCAGTCTAACTGGGTGTTCCTGCTCAAGTTGACTTTATTAGTCCACCACAAAGCTACAAACATAAAAACACGTCAAGGGGATTCTGATGCACAGTAGTGTTATATAATTTTTAAACTGGGTGATAACTTGGCAAAGACCTTGGTTTCTCCTTTGAATTCCTTTCTTTGCCCCTCACTTTCAATCTATCAGAAAATCCTTTTGTCTCTCTCTCAAAATGTGCACAGAATCTGCCCACTGCTCAAATCCCGCTGGTACTCTCAACATTACCTTGTCCCCTATTGAGATGCCTCCCCTTCCCACATGTTTATGCTTCCTCCTGGTGTGACTTTCTATGTCACTGAAAGTAAAAACTCAGTTTTCTCTAGCGTGAAGAAGCACGCAAACATAAAAAGCACGTAGAGGGGATTCTGACATCCAGTAGTGCTGTATTTTTTAACTGTGTGATAAATAATAGGAATTCATGTTGTTACTGCTTTAGTGATACTCATTTTCTGTACGACTCTGCTTCCCAACACATCTTCCACTTCCCTCTGTCTCCATTACTCCTCTCTGGCCATCTTGACCTTCTTGTTGTTGAAAAGAAATCAAGCACGCTACATTTTCAGGGTGTCTGCACCAGCTCTGTGCCTTCTTCCTGGAACATTCTTTCCCACAGATGTCTACGTGGCTCACTTCCTCAACTCCTTGAGGTTTTTGCTTGCTCTCTCTAAGTTTGGCCTTTCCTATCCACCACTCTTAAAGTTGCAGTCACTCCGCTCCAACTCCCCCATTGTCTCTGCCTGTGTTGTGTGATAAGCACCACTGTTTACACACTATAGATTTCACATATTTATTTTCTGTCTTCCTCCCCTCAAATGTAAGCTTGAGGAAGGCAGCAAATTTCCTCTGTTTGATTCACTGCTGTTACTCTGACACTTTACGTAGTAGATTATCAATAAAAGTTCATTGACAAGGGGAAAAAAATGATGCTTCGGGGAAACTGAAAGAAACAAACTAGTTTGAATACAGCATAGAATGAATGAGACCAGCCTGGAGAATTAACATTGGAATCAAATCATTATACATATTTTTGTCATGTCAGACTAAATTAAGAATTATATAAGCTACTTACTTGCTCAAACTAGCAAACTCTTTTTTTTTTTTTTTTTTTTTTTTTTTTTTTTTTTTTTTTTTGGTACTCGGGATGTTCAATCAGGACCTTGTGCTTGCAAGGCAGCACTCTAACCACTGAGCTAAATCCCCAGCCCCAAACTAGCAAACTCTTATGCTACTAAACACGTCAACTCTGCCTGCACCCACAGGGGGCATGGGCAGTCTCCCACAGCCATTTTAAGTCTGAAATCTTGAGAAGCTCTGGAGCGGGTGACGTTTAAAGTGTTAATTGAAGGGATGAGGATTTAGCTCAGTGGCAGAGTGCCAGCCTGGCAAGAACAACACCCTGAGTTTGATCCCCAGCAACCAAAAAATAAATTTAAAAAAGTGTTAAATTGAATACATAAGCATATACATATAAATACATACAACATACACACATATATAGGAAGATACATGATTTTTTGAAATAAGCAAGAAGAGATGAAGCAATACAATCTACATCTAGATTAAAAGCAAAAGTATATACAAGTGGTGTGTGATCTTTTGAAGTATGAACTGCCTCCATGAACTAACCATGTAAGTAGAAAATGCTGGAAGATATTGTTTACACAGATTGCAGTTCAATTGTAGTTCATAAACTGACTACAAAAAAAGTAGTATTTTATAAGCTAAACAAATTTATAGTTAATGATTTTGATGCATTTATCCTGAATTTATTGGTTCTTCTATCACGTCCAGCTGTCTTGGCTTACCGGTTATTTTTTGAGACGGAGTCTCACTGTGTAGTTAAGGCTGGTCTTGAACTCACTCTGTGGCTGAGGCTGGCCTTGAACACCTGGCAGTCTTCCTGTTTTAGCCTCCCGAGTGCTGAGATTGCAGGCGTGCACCACCATATCTGGATGGCTGAATCATTCTTAACAAGAGGACAAGTTAGGAGGAGAAAGGGAAGTGAGGTCAAGGGACAGAAAAACAACTAAGATGTGTTATGTACATGTACCCAACTCCCTACAAGGAAGGTAATCATTATGTACTGTAAACATATACTACATAATTAAAATTTAGAAATTAAAATATATTTTAAAAACAAAAGAACAATTTCAAAAAGAGGCTGTAATAGCCCTTTACAATACTCTGATACACCATTTGTAAAGGAATAAATTTGGTTAGAGCCAGTAGTGGACGACAGGCTCTGTCCAATAAATTCACACCTATAGGCTACTTGGTAATTTCAGATTCATCTTTGTCATTTTGGGCTGATGTGTATTGCCAATAAGGAAGAACTAGCATTTCCACACCTAGAAAATATTTGACCATCCTAATGTTTTCTGAAGAAAGCATCCTCGTTCCAATGAAAAGACCCTCTTCATATGCTTCTGGTACAACCCTTCGGGGCCTTCAGAACTACACAAGACTTACACGCATATGCAAGTTGGCAAGCTAGCTTGAGATGTAATTGAAGACACATTTCTTCATGGATTGAAGTGTTTTGTTTAGAAATGCATTTCCCATTATATTTTCTTGCACATTTAATTTACTTTTCAGAAATGGTTCCTTTCATGGTTTCCTTTTTTTAAAAAAAAATTATTTAACAGTGTGAGAGAAGGTCTGATGTGGTTTGGGTGTGGCTAAGCCAGTTTTGGCCTCTCAAATATTCATGTACTGGAATAATCATATCCTCTTGTACTGGAAACCCTTCAGCTTTTCTCTCAAAAACTCACGAGAGCTTGTTTCTTCCATTTTCACTAAATCTGGGTCACTCCAGAGTATAAATCTCAGGCAGATGCTTGGTTTACTATAACACTGGGAATAATGGCCACATATTTTTGAAGAGCCCCTCCTGAAGGGGCCAGCGATTTTACAAAGGTCCTTCTCTTCTTCAAGGACAGCCACTCATGCTAGAGAATGGCAAAAGCTGGCCATGTTTCGGGGAGAAGAGCCACTCAGCAAGCGGACGTCTCGTCCCATTGTTCAGGCCTACTCTGGTCAGCAGTCCTTTGCGTTGCTGGTGGAAATTCAAGCGTGAAGCCTATTTTTATGCTCTAGATGGCAAAAAAATGCAGCTAATTCTGAAGGGCTTCTCCTTCTTCCCTGGCAGCTGGTATGTTTACACAGTGGGGATGAAAGCTCTGACATCTGTGTTTACATTTCTACGGCACGGGGTCTCCCAAACCCACAGTTAGGACTCATTTATATCCAAGCACCTCTGTCCCAGAATTACAACAGCGAAGTCTTTCAACTTCTCCTCGGCAAGGGGCTTTGATCTCCCTGTGCAGAATGCTCTCTGATGGGTTGTGATTGGAAGAGAAGGGCTGGGAAGGTTTTATACTTTGACAGCTCCCTTTTCTGTTTCCACCCCCACCATATAGGAACATGACCTAGACCTTTAAGTACCCAAACCTCTTTCTGTAAATTCCGTTGAGTCATTAGAATAAAGTTAAAACAGACTCTGGTGTGAACTCAGTACAAGTCTCAAAAGAATTTGCATTCTTAATAATCTTGCTAGTTGACTCAGATCTCTGATACCAGGTAGATTAGAATAAACTAGACTGCTTATTAGATGTGAAAAGTCCAGAACCCAGAGCAACTCCACCTAATGTAAATCTCTAGATGTGAGCCTAGGACTCTACAACCTGAGATAGATATTAGACATTTCATTATTTAAGAACACTTAGTCATTTTGGATACTGGGTATGTGGTCTCTTAGAAGAAACTGTCTCAATCTCTAACACTTTCAATGATATGGGAATCAACTTCCCAAGTCTGAATCAAAAGAAAGTTATGAAATGAAATCATGCTTTTTGAATATTTGAGTATCTTAATTTTCCTGATCACCTTACACTACTTTTTATATTTTTTTTTACTTGTAAACTGAGGCAAAGTAGCTTAGCAGTTAAGAATATTTATAGGAACAAAAGTTTTGAAACTCCCCTTCAATCTTATCTAAATTTCATTGCTTGGCTTATTCTATATCCTATCATCCAAAATGATATTGGGTGACTTTTTTTTTTTTTACAGGAAAATTTTTATTGAGGCAATTTGTTATGGTTTATACCTGCCTGGATGTCCCCCCAAAGCCACATGCAACCATAGGTAGAACTTTGGGAAGGTGACTGGATCATGGGGGGATGATATTCATCAGTGGATTATTCTACTGATGAGTTTACAGCTTGATGTGACATTGGGAGGTGGTGGGTCACTGGAGGCGTGGTCTCAAAGTCTACATCTCCCTCCTTTCTCCCTTGATGGCTCTCTGCTTCTTGTTGACATGCCATGAGCTGTTTCTCCTCTGCCATGCTCCTCTACCATACTTCCCTGGCTTGGAGCCAGCCAACTATGGATTGAAACCTCTACAAACTCTAAGATAAAATAAACTCTTCCTCCTTTAAATTGTGGGTATTGGTACTGTGTCTTAGCAATGAGAAAGTAACTAAGACACAATTGTAGATTCATGTGTAGGTGTAAGAAATAATGCAGAGAGATGCTTTTTATCCTTTATCCTATTTCCCCCAATAATAATATTTTGCAAAACAGTGTTACAGTGTCACAACCAAGATACTAACATTGATACAATCCATGGATCTTAGTGAGATTTCTCCAGTTTTACTTATACTTGTGTATGTATTTAATTCTATACAATTTTATGGCATGTGTATGTTTGATAATTTACTCTATGTTTTTATATATAAATGAGATCACACAGTGTATAACATTTTGGGATTGAATTTTCTTCACTTATCATAATTCCCTGGAGATTCATCTAGGTTGCTGCATATACCAATAATTATTTCCTTTTTATTCCTGAGTAGGATTCCATGATGTTTAACCATTTACTCACTGAAGGACTTCTGGTCTATTTCCAGTTTAGGGTTAGTGTGAATAAAGCATCTACAACCATTCACAGACAGGTTTTTTGATAAATATATTGACATTTGCTTTTTTATCAGTCTCCTCAGCTTTCATAATTTTTGAGGCCAGTCACAAACTTTATCATCACTCTAAAATCATTCTAGTTAATTTCAGTTAATCTTTATATTATATTCTTATTGCTACACTAAGTATTTTAATATTTGTCTATAGTCAGATTGTTGTTTGTTGTATCTTTTGCCTTCTCAATGACATCAGGAGCTCTTTGAGGGCAGGAACTTTATCACTTTTGTACAGCCTGTAGTCCCTACTGCAGCTTTAGACAAAGCAGCAAATGAGCCAATCAAATAGACAATCATTAGTGTGATTTATTCTTGTGCCTTTGTGATCAACAGAATATATCACCCTTGTGGGTACAAAGATATATCATCCTGGTGGGTACAAGGATGCACAGAGAACATAGAACTTCTTTGCCAACACAAATGTTTGAGAACAACAAGCTATTGTGATTTTGGTGTCAAATACATGGAACATGAACAGACAAGTCAGTGTAGACTAGAGAAATTGGAGACGGTTTCATGGATGAGATTCATTTTAAATCAGTCCTGAAATAAGTAAAGCAACTATAGGAGAATTAGCAGAGAAAGAAAAGATTCTAAGTAAGAACATCCCAAATGATATCACAGAAATGCTGTGTGGTGAGTTGCTGAAGGAGTTGGTGATCAGAAAAGACAGGTGATGTGTCACCACTCTGTAACCAGCTAGTACAAGTGAATGTCTGTGTCCTCCTAGAATTCATGTATTAAAATCCTCACCACCGAAGTAGTGGTATTACAGCTGGGACCTCTGAGGATATTTAGGTCATGAAAAGGAAACCCTCATAAATGGGATGCCCTTATAAAAGAGACACCACAAGGTTCTTTTACCCTTCCTCCTCCAGATGGGGATGCACTGAGAAAGCAGCTGCCTGCAACCCAGAATGGAACCCTCACCCAAATCCCACCAGGCTGGCACTCTGACCTCAGACTTCTAGCCTCTAGAACTGTGAGAAACAAATTTCTGCTGTTTGTAGAGTACTTCGACATAAAGGTGTGAACTGAATAAGACACAGGTCACACAGATTACATATTTGTCTTGATTCTGCAATCTTCTGGAAAATGAAATAGGTAACAAAAACTAACTGGGACTTGTATTAGTCAGATTTTGTTGCTGTGATCAAAGACCTGAGAAAAACAATTTAGAGACTTTGAGGAGGAAAGATTTATTTTGGCTCATGGTTTCAGGGATTTCAGTACATGGTTAACTGGCTCCATGGCTGCGGCTGGACATCATGGTAGAAGGGTGTTGTAGAGCAAAACTGCTCACCTTATGGCAGCATGGAAGCAGCAATCAAAGGAAAGAGCCAGGGAAGAAGAGACCAAAGACTGGATATAGTCCCCAAGGTCAGGACCCCATGATTCACTCTCTTTAACCCATTGCCTCCCAATAATGCCATCAAATTATGATCTCATCAATGGATTAATTCATCCCTGAAGTTAGAGCCCTCATGATCCATTCACTTGCCTCAGACTCATTAGCAAACAAGCCTTCAGCCAATGAGTCTTTTGCAGGAACATTTCATATACTAACCAAAACAGAACTAAATGTGCTGAGGTGGACCAACATGACTTTGCTGAACTCTAACTCTGCTGGAGTTGGTCTTTGCTGGCTTCTAGATATTTTGGTTGTTTCAGAACAATGAAATTATGCCCTCATGGATGCCCCGACTTGTACCAGCAGTAAAAAGAATGTGAATCAGTCCATAGTCTTGTTTGAGGCTCTGGTAGTTACTGAAGGGGCTGGCTATAAACCAGTGGAAGTTTCCTTCCACCAAAGGAGAGTACTGGGTACAGATTGGGCCAGCAGAATTAGGATAAAATGGATAGAAGAAGAAACATGGCTCTAAGATGAAACTGTGCCTACCAAACCCTGTCATGCCTCCCCTCTCCACCCGCCACCCAACATCTGGACAATTCTGTTATGAGAAAGTTCTGTGAAAAAACTCATCACAAAGAATTTAGGAGTTTTTCTGTTGGCTGTTGTAAGGAGCCCCCTACAGGTCAGAGATCACAGGGAGAGTCAGTGGCTTCACAGACAGGAGCCATGATTTCAGGAGTGGTCCACAGAGTCAAAGATCAGAAGAACGGTGGATTTCAGAACAAAGGCATGATCACCATATCCGGGACCTCTGAAAAGAAATGATATGGAAGGAGACCCTGCCCTGGGTTCAGAAACTCAAGCTATGTGCTATTGCTAAAGAGGTGACATAAGGGTACTCACTGGATAATGAGGACAGGGAGGCATGTGTCTTACATGTTTTGGTATCCTTGGGAAAACTGAAGAGTGAGGGTCAATGCTAATTACACCTTGGATAAGAGCTATGCTACCTTGAAGCAAGCGGCAGAAGATATTTAGTTGTATCAATAATCAAGGGAAGTTAATATGAATACTTTTCAAATTCATGAATGTTTGTAATACAGAATAGTGATGCATGTGACATATCTTGATCATTTTGAATCCCTTTGCCCTCTCCCTTTCTTCCTACCTCTTCCTCATAACCTTCCCCATTTCCAAGAGTCTACCTTTTAGTTTCCAATTATCTCTCCTTTTTAAAATTCTTTTATTTATATTTTAAGTTTCTCTTATAAGAGAAAACACTCACTATTTAAATTTCTAAGTCTGGTTTATTTCACTTATCATGATGGTCTAGAGTTCTACCTATTTCTTGCAAATAACATGATTTCATTCTTCTTTATGGCTGAATAACATTACATTTGTGTATATATACCACATTTTCTTTATCCATTCATCTACTGACAGGCATCCAGGCTCTTTCTAGAGTTTAGCCATTGTGAACTGCACCCTTATAAACAGTGTTTTTCACTATAGTAGGACTGCTTTGCAGAAATGTACCCAGGAGACATATAGCTGGACCAAATAGTATTTCTACTTGTAGTTTTTCAATGAATAGCCATATAGATTTTCATAGTGGTTTTGTTAGTTTACATTTCAATCAACAATGTAGGGGAGGTACTTTTTCTTCCACATCTTTACCAGCATTATGAATAGGACTTTGGTGATTCCATTCTTTATCCACTTCTGTTCATTTCCATTTTTGATTGTGAAGAAGAGACATTTGTTAAAAAAAATACTCTGTAATTTTAGATGCCTGCAATAAGGAAATGTTTATAGCCTAAGGGTCCTACAATAAAAAGCAAAATGTGTGCAATTCCTAAATTTGTATCGAATGGAATTTCAAACAAATACACTTCTAATATTAATGACTTTAATGAAGTCATGCATCTAACCTAAAATCAACAAATCTTTAGATTTGCAGCAAAAGTGTAAGCAATGCATTAATTAATATGCTAGCTGATTATTTTCCTTAATAAAGACATTGGCTGTTAAATTTAATGTGTCTCAGAAATCAACTGAACAGTGAAAAAGGCAACCAGCCAGTGACTTGAAGTCATTTAAACAAAAGAAACACTTTCTTCCTACTCTCCCCATTAGAATGACAGTAATTATGGCTATTATCATTATTGCTGTATTTTTGTTTGATTCCATTTTGTTTCTATGGATGAACTACAAAGTTTTAAGGTGTAGAACACAGACTTAACTGACTCTGTGAAAACAAGTGCACGCAATGCAAGGCAGTGTGATATTAGAAATGTCATTTCTGGTTTCGGTTGTTCTCCACTGAGACTCTTTGGGTCAGTTTGTGCTCTCTTAGGGACTTCTTCAGGCCAGCTCTAGTCCACGAAGGAAAAGGTGGCAGACTCACTTTCATTTTGGGGATGTTTAGCTCTATTAGCTCTATTGTATGAATAAGGAGTATGTGTGTATATATATATATAAAATAAATCACACAAGATCTTAGAGCTTACAAATGGCAGAAGCCAGGTCTGTGTGACTTTAAAAAATTCTTATTATTTCTCATGTCCACGCTCAAGAAACATAATTAGGATATAAGTCACTGGCGTTGGGTCTCTTCACCAAGCATTTTCCCTAACATGAGAACAACTCCCTTCCTCGAGAAATGAAGAGTAAGCAGGCAAATTCTTTCAGGAACACGAAATATTTAGTTGCCATTCATTGCTTCTCTTATTAAGAACAAGATTAATTAACTCTTCTCCTTTCATTTGCATGAGCCTAATGTAGATAACCTAATAACTGCATCATTAACAAGAGATTCTTCTGAGAAAATACCATATGAATAAGTCTGAGCTCTCTTCCCTCCTTCCTACTGCCTGAACTTGTTTTAAACAAAAGAAGTCTATGATTTTTTTTAAAAAGCCAAACATTTCAAATCTAGTAGTGAAAACTCTTTTCATCATGCTCACAGATACCATCAAAGTCTAAGAAATGCTGCAATTTATGAAGATGTAGATTTTCCAGCTTGATGTAAATGACAGGGTCTCAAGCTGCAGCGTGACTCCAGGCCAAAACTAGAGATGGTTCCCTAGTTCCCCGACGTTACACCCAGGAAGAAACCATGCTGTTGTGTCAAAAATTTAATTCTCCATGACATCTTCCATTGAAGACTGAGGAAAGTCAACAACCGAGAGTTCACGTCTGTGTGGACAGCAGCTAGAAGACAGTGCAATAAAGAGACCATAACCATGATAAGCAGAGTTTTACGAATTAGACAAAAGAAAAAGAATCATTAAAATGACAAAATACCATTAGTCACAAAGGGTTGGCCTAATTAAACCAGATATTTGTGACCCACCAGCGGCACAATGCGAGTTTATAAAAATAATGTAAATTGACATTATTGTATAGATAGCCTCCTTTATCTGGGTCTTTTGACATTTATCTAGAGGTAACCTGGGGAAATATGCCTCTAACCTTAACTAATCTCCATATTCCTTCTGTGTACCTCAGTCCCTAATGAACATTTATGGCCCTGTCCTGCCAATGGACAGAATAGTGGATTTTCTTACTCTGGCTGCCTTTCTGTGTTTTGCTTTGCTCATGCATGTTTTCCATCAGTGTTGGCATCTGAATATTTGGAACAATATCCAGAGCAGCAGGGAACCAAGTGTTGCCCTCCAGGCCCTTTGGAAGGGTGTCGATTATGTGTGGTCCCCGCATGTCGCTGGCCGCACCCTCCTATTACTGGCACACTACTTCTGCCAGATGGACCTGCAGCCACGAGATCCTTCACGATGTTGGTCAGTGAATTGAGCTGAAAGATTAGTAATTATCATATAAGAATTACATGATATGGTAATATATGAAATAATAATAGTATATGACATTATGCAATTATTATACAATACGGTGAGTGTTCTGGTTGTCTATTGTTGCATAACCGATCACCCAAAATAGAATGGTTTGAAATAACAGCCACCATTTTATTTTACCCATGAATCTGCAATTTGGGCAGAGCTCAGTGGTACCAACTTGAGCATCACAGGTGTAGGCTGCAGGGCCCTCTCCAAGACAGCTTATCTACATGGCTGGTAAGTTGGTGCTAATACTCTGCTGGGAGCTTAGCCAAGGCTGCTGGCAAGAGGCTTAAGTTTCTCCCCACACAGTCCTTTCAGTGGGGTTGTTTGAGCTTCCTCACTGCGTGGAAGCTGAGTTCTAAGAAGTGGCAGAAAATAGCAGCTGTCCTTAAAGCCCTGGATCTCACAATGGACAGTACCACTTCCATCATGTCCCATTGGTCAGGTAGTTACAGAGCATGCCCAATTGCAAGAGAAGGGGCTGTAGACACCTTTTCTTTTTTAAATGTATCTCTTCTTAATCAGAAGAGCAGAAAAGAATTTGTAGCCATCTTTAATCAGGAAAAGTGGGTTAAAACTAGAAGCTCTAAAATGCTACCACTCATTTATATAAAATCAGCTTCTCTGACTACAGCAGTATTTACATCTTTATTTATTTATTTGTTTTTATTTTTTACCAAGAACATGTATTGCTACATTTTAGATAGACATAATGATCACTTTCATCATAGTTACTTTGTACCCGTACATGACACATCTTGCTTCCCCTCCTTTCCCACTCCTCCCTTCCACTGTCCCTCCCCTCCTTATTTATAATAGCTTTATTTACATTTTTCTATTTTTTCTTTTTCTTTGTTTTCTCTTTCCCTTCCTTCCTTTCCTCCTCTTCCCTCTCTAGTTCTATTGCCACTTGAATATTGTCTTTCATTTTCACAATATTTATTATAACTTTTTGTCCTTATTTACACTTACAGTTTCTCGTATCAGAGAAACAATTTGATACATAGTCATGTGTGTCTGATTTATTTCACTTAAGAGTATGTTCTCGAGGTGCAACCATTTACTTATAAATGTTTCAAGTTTATCCTTTTTTGTGGCAGAGTAGTACCTCATTGTATAAAACTATCACATCTTCTTTAGCCATTCAGTAGTTGCTGGGTATTTGGGTTGTTTTCAAGACTTAGCTATTACAATTTGTGTTGCTATAAACATGGTTGTGCATATGTCTCTGCGGTATGATGTTTTTAATTCTTCTGGGAAGATACCAAGAAGAGGTATAGCTAGCTTGAATAGAATCTCCAGTTGTAGTTTTTTGAGGAGTCTCAACACTGATTTCCACAATGGTTGGACCAGTCTACACTGGTCCAAGAGTGGAGGATAGTTCCTTTTTCCCCTCACCCCTGTTAGGATTTGTTATTGATTGATTTCTTGATAATAGCCATTCTTTCTGGAGTGAGATGGAATCTAGCTAGCATTGTTTTAATTTGCATCTCTCGAATGACCAATGATGTTAAACACTTTTTCATTCATTTATTTGCCATTTGTATTTCTTCATCTGAGAGGTGTCTATTCATTTCAGATGCCCATTTTTGGATTGGGTCTTTAAATTTGGGGGGGTCCGATTTTTTTTTGAGTTCTTTATATATTCTTAATGTTAGACTTTTGTCTGAGAAACAGCTGGCAAAACTTTTTTCCCACCCTGTGGGATCTTGCCCCACTCTGTTGGTGATTTCTTTTGCCATGCAAAAGCTTTTTAGTAGAATGTGATCCCAATCACTGATTCTCTGTATTATTTCCTATGCAGTCTGAGTTTTGTTCATAAAGTTCTTGCCTACACCTGTGTCTTCAAGAGTTCTTCCTATGCTATCTTCCAGAAGATTTAGTGTTTCTGCTTTAATGTTTTGATCTCTGATTTGCTTCGATTTTAGTTTAGTACATGGTGAGAGACGTGTATTTAGTTTTAGTTTTGGCACGTGGCACCAATTTCTCCAGCACGCATTTATTAAAGAGGCCATCTTCCATTGAGGGCCCTTGGCTCCTTTGTCGAAGATGAGGTATTTGTGTGTGTTTGGAGTTGTTTCTGTATCTTCTAACCTGTTCCATTGATCATTGGGTCTGTCTTTTTCCCAAGGAGTATTTACGTCTTAAAAGCATCTCCCCTATTTTGGATTCCTGTATGAGGTACATAGAAGAGTGTTGCCTTCATTCACTGGGAATTGAGATCAAAAGACTTCAGCTTGCTTGAAGTGTCAGACATACTCTATGAAGCCAATCAAATAAATTTGCCTCCTCTTGGCTGCCAGGCTACTTCCATGAGTTTGTCTAGTTTGTGCTGAGACTTTGCAGCCCAATATACATTGGTCTGCAGTTCAAGGAGAACACAGGTTTAATGGTCTGACCAGGGTACTGCTGCTACCCAAGTTTTATGATGTCAAGCTGTGGAATGGATTACCTCGTCTCTAGGCCTTACTTACTGAGATCATTGTTCAGTTTTGGGGCACCATCTGTTGTCCGGATCTTCCTGAGTGATTTTCTGGACTGGCTTTCTTTTTCACTGGGAATGGAAGAAGTTGTCAAAAGCCCAGAACATTCTTTTCTGCATTGTAAAACCATCAGGACCTAATCAGGAAAAACTCCTTCAGCAACAATTGATTTGTTGAACTATCATTCAACTTCAAGTACTCTCTTTTTATTAAAAATTACTTGAAAAAATTACTTGAAATTTGTTACATGCTCAGTTTTGGGTTTTTTGAGTGGGTCCATCTCTTTTTTCATCCTGTCCTCAGTGAGTGTTCTAGAATTAGATTGTAGTTTGAAAACTACTTCTGGTTGAAATTTGTTAGGCATTTTCATTTAAACACTGATTCTCCTTAGATATCTGTAGATGTAGTTAACTAAACTATAAGTAGAACTGCTTAAAACTGACAGCATTGAGTTTCTGGAAAGTGTTTTAAACCATTGTCTAGAGCTTTGAAAAATCTACTTCATGTTTGTCTGTACTTTTCCCCTGGATTTTTAGTCTTCTTTGTATCTAAAGAAAAGTTGCAACCATATGTTTCTGATTCATTTCTAACTAACTTATTTAGACTTAGCTCAGGAAGCTATTCTTTTGTAAGTACACGTATTTTAAAGTGGTACTCTTCCTCTTCTTTAAATAGGGGGAAAGTCCCCACCACGATTCACCTGAAAATAAAAAAAAAAAAGTATTTCAAGACGATGGAGGCAGGGACAGTAGCGAATGTCAGTTAGTGTGTTGCATGAAACTCTCTGTTGCTCTGTGTCTGCCTCAGAATCTGTGAGGATAAATGTCTGTGAGTATGTCGTTGGATCTCTGGACATTGCCCGACCAGTCCTGTGTTTGGTTTTGCCCTGGAGCTAAAGAACATTCAGTCATTCAGTTATGCAGAGTGATGGCTGGGGCTGTATTAGGACTTTCAGGCAATTAGGGATATAGCATAACACATGGTTAAACCCTCTATTATTAAAAACTTTTAGAAACTCGAAGAATAATAGATCCACATGGCAAATAAGCACCTTTGTGAATCAAAAAAGAAACAGTTTACTCAAATGAGGTTCAAATTATAAAAGAAATAAGAAAACGGATACTAGAGAAACCAAGTCTCTGCAAGAAAGCCAGCAAAGAAATGCTAACAATGAGGCGAGGATTGTGTATCAGTCAGCTTTCCTGTTCCTGGGATGAAATGTCCAACACGCAGGACTTAACGGAAAATGGAAGCATTTTGGCTGACAGTAGTTAGAGGATTTGGGCCGTGAGTGGCTGGCTCCAAGGCAGAAATGGCATGACGGAGGGGCCTGGTGGAGGAAAGGTGTTCACTTCACGGCAGCCAAGAAGCGCAGAGAGAAGACAGGAGCCAGGGAGGGAGACTTCTCCTCCAGAGACCTTCCTCTCACGACCAGGTGCCACCTTCTAACAGCACATTCAGATAATGAACTCATCAAGGGACAAATCCACTGATGAATATAGCGCCCCCGTGATCCATTACCTTCCAGACACAGGAGAATTTAGGGTGATGTTTAGATCTAAACTGTAACAGAGTGGCTACTGTAACAGTGGTTCTAAGTTTGGCTAACAAGTCAATTGGAGGGACACCAATATCACAAGTCCAGGTTCCTGGGCCTTGGGCTGGCCTAATCCAGATACCTCATTTTTTGAAAGTGTTCAAGTCTCCTACTTGGAGATCGTCCTAGTTTAGGAATTACTTTGTAGCCAGTCTGGGGCCCAACATTCTGTCTTAATCTTACTAAATCTGTGCTGCCCTTCCTCAAACTTCAGGAGCAGATGTCAGGTAAATCAGTAGTTTTACTGCTGTATTCTTCCTAATTCACAGTACTTCTTCCACCAGGTCTCAAATCAAGGCATGAAGTTGGTGGGAAAACAAAACAAAGTAGATGGCCATGAACATCTTGAATTCTATAGAAGTTCTTACCTGGCATTTCTTTAGCCGTTTTCTTCCAGCTCACAAGTTTACTATGTGCGTCATGATGAAAATCTACTGTCATCCCCAGTGCACTGACAGATGCATAAATCCCTTAAACCAGAATCATGTTATGCGCATTTTATTGCTTTTTGGAGTCTTCTCAATAGCCTCAGTGGAATTACTCAATTGCCCAAATGAAGTGGAATGAAAAGGCTGGTGATGGTGCCAAGTCCAGCGAGTGAAGTGGAGGCCCAAGAGTATAAATTCATAACACCAGATCGCCCATCCGGCCGAGGTCACGTCTTCCTCACATCTGGCGTAAGGAACATCCGGGACCGGGACCCACAGTCCCGTGATGATGTTCGGGAATGGGTCCAACTAGGTTTCATCAATTCCATTTACCAAGTGAAGCTCTTCTTAGGATTTTACCAGACTAGTATTTTCAACAGCCATTAATGCGCCAAACACTATGCAATTTTACAAATTAAGGGATTGGGGCAATCATTGTGTGTAAATCCTCTTCGCATCATTACCCGCTATAGTCAGAATGCACGATCTGAAAAAGGAAATGAAAATATTTTGGAAAATGATGACACTCCGAAAAATAATATCTGGCAGCAAAAGTTCTTGGTACAAACAATCCTCATATTGACATGCCTTAATGTGTTGGTATGTGAAGTGTAAACTGATCCCTCCTTAATCGTTCCTATATTCCTGAAGTGTGACATCCTATTAGCAGAGTCTGAACCTTTCGCAGGTATCTACACTTTAAACGTAATAAGCCAAAATGGATATAAAGAGCTGGAAAGGGAAGCCAATTAGTTTTCTTGAAATTTTCTGGAGAATTGAGTTTATAGTGACTAGAACATATGAAGCTGCCACAGGATGTCAGAATAATGGGATACGTGGAATTATTATGACTTTGGTCCTCTGGGGCATTTTTATTCCCTGGGTGACAAGAAAAGCCAAACACTCAAAGTCTGTGTGGACAAACAGATGTTGTTGCTGAGCGATTTTTCATTCAACTTTTCCAATTGCTTTCTCCATCTCCAAAGAACAATATGAATTCTGAATCTCCTGGAGTTCTTTCCAGGTCCCCTCTCCTTGTCTTCTAACTTTCTATCCAAGAATCGTAAAAACACCCAAAGGTCATGCTTATAAAAATGTACTTACTATTGATGTCGTTTGGTAAAACATCTTGATAGGAGTATTTTGGTTGTGAAAAGTGAAGCCCCAAGATCCAGAGGGGTAAATCAACATAAAGGAAGCAACAAACTACTTTTATAAGAAAAGATGTAAAAGCTTTTGATATGATCAATCTGAGAGATATGATAGAAGAGGAACTCAGAAAAAACTGGAAGCCTGGAGCTACAGCTATAGGAAGCGCAAGGGAGAGAAAAGGCGGTATGGCGACATGGCGGGCATAGAGGGTTGCAGGGATATTGGCAAGAGGTTTTTTCATAGTAGCCATATTTAATATTGTATTTTGAATTATTGCACTCTTCTGTGGTAGAGCATACACTACTGCAGTACCATGCAAGTAGAGTCTATTACATATTCTTTCTGTGCTGGTGATTATCTTGCACAAGAATTGCAAGGCTAGGGGCTGCACTCCACACTGGAGTCAACCGAGTGAGGTGAGACGATCGTCACAGGAGATGAGACTCTGGATAGAGAGTCAGAATACAGACAAAGCACAGTCTCGAGATAGGACTGTGGTAAGAGACAAGCCCTCGAGACCCCTCTGCCTTTGCCCAAATTGTCATCATGTTTCACATCCATCGCTGTGATAACTTCTCCCCTCATCTTGATGTTTCTTCTCATGCCCTTCTACAGTCCATTCTCCACAACTGCAACTGAAGCGAACTTTTAAAGTTGTGAATCAGATCATAATGGCTTTCCTTTCCTTTCAGTATAAAGTTTTCATTCTCTACCTTGGTCAACAAAAGCCTGTGTGCCTTGTCTTGTGGTTGTTTCTCGACTTCGTTTCGCACACTCCACTTCCTTCCCATTGATTGCCCATGCTGGCCTCTTGCCACTTTCCTGCACCTCAGACTCCTTCCTATCTTATTGTGTACTTTGTGACCCTCTGCCTGTGTTTTCCTGGCCCAGGTTCCTGCACAGGTGACTTTCAAACATCACTCGGATCTTAACTATCACTTCACCTTGACAGAGAGCTCCACCTTGGCGGTCCTTTATAAAACACTGGTGCCTCAGCTCCTTATGTGTCTTCACTCTTCTCCAGTTCCCCTCACAGCAGTAATCATCATCTCTGATTTGTATTTATTTGTTTATTCACTGTTTGCCTCTCCGTATTTACAGCTTTTATAATAGTCCCCAACGATCTCCATCTTCTGCTATTTATGCCCTTGTGCAAATCCCTTCCATCTTGAGGATAGGCTGAGCCTAGTGACTCCTTTCTAATAAATAGAATTCAGAGAAGGAGATGGCATTCGTGCCTTCTCTGGGCCTTTCTCACTCTCTTATTGGGAGCTGCAAGCTGCCATGTCATGAGTGTACAGCAGAGAGGCCAATGTGGCAAGGCACTGAGGTCCCAGTCGACAGCCAGGGAGGACCTGAGGCTGATAAGCAGCCCTGTAAATGATGCTGGAGGCACACCCTTCTCCCATTTATGTCTGGAGATGACCTTAGGTCCTCCTGCCGCTTTGTGGCAATGTGACCTCGAGTCGGAGACCCCCGGCTAAGCTATGCTCAGATTTCTAACCCACATAAACTGTGAGGTAATACATATTTCTTGTTTCGAATCACTAAATGTTGGGGTAATTCGTCATGCAGCAATGGATAACAAACATGTTCCTCCACTCGCATGTAAGCTCCATGGCAGAAAAGAATTTCTGTTTTGCTTAACTCTGTTCCTAGTAAGACATCAAGATAATCTCAGTCTTACGATGCTCATCTCTTGATCTCTTGATCACAATTATTGCAATTGGTCTATGTTGCTTAGCAAATCTTCACTAGGGTGGGACAAATGTTACACAGTCTCCGAGTGCATCATGAAAAATGACTCAGACCTCCCATGTATGCTTCATCTATAAACATCTCATAGGGCTGTTGGCAACATACAGAATATAATATATAATGGGAGATGGTTTGTTCTCAGTAAATGGTGGTGTCCTTCCTCTCAGGAGCCCATTATCTACCTGAGGGGGCAAGATTTGTACAGAGAAAGATAACTCGCAATAATCCCAATAGGGTGTGATATTACACAGAGGAATTTTGAGACAGAAATTATAACGGAATAATTGTTTTCTGGTTCTTCCTTTCTATTGTGTAGTGTGTTAGGTACACATTTGTCATCTGGGAATACTATCGATAAAACCCCTGAGTTTTCCTCAAATTCTAGGGGAAAATGCTGAAAATGATAAACAGTCACCACCAGTTCTCCCAATGGAGACCTGAAAGTCCAGTTGAACAAAATGACAAGAGCAGAAGACATTTACTCCATTAGTGATTTCATCATGGTGATTATTTCATACAGTTTGAGGAAAAATAATTGTTCTCAGAGCCAGCGTCCATTTCTGGGAAAGACCGAGCAGGATTTCTCAATCTGTCTCTTCACAGGAAAAGTCACATTAAGAAAAAAGCCTTCCTTCTAATGGCTTACTCTAAATTATTTAAATTATGTAAGGAATTCCTTGGGATTCTTAGGAAAACCAGCGACAATGATTTTTCCTTTTGCTGCACACTAATATTCAGACTGTGATCAGCTGTTTGGCAAAGGAAGAGCAACGAATGGATGTGAAATCATTTCAGAAATTGCCAGCTTTCCTAAAGAAATTTTAAATGAAAATGGCCTCATATGAACCACATTAGAATCAGCACTCCCAATCCTATGGAGAGAAAGTGACCGTGGTTGTCTACACACACAGGTAGGTTATTCAAGCTGATTCAAAACTCCACTTTCGTTTGCGGTCTGTGTGTGTCCACACGGTGACAAATGGCCCCAGCAGGGCTTTTGAGGTGTCGGCGCCACCAGTGAGTGCCAGATGGAGTGTGGTGAAAGCTCTGATTTGTACCTTTCAGACCAGGGGTACTTGCCAAAATAGATGGGTCCTTTTGGCCACCGTGTGTAAGTACAGCTACAGGTATTCAGTTGAAGCCTGTGGGTGAGAAAGACATAAACAGGTGCCATAAATTTGTCCGAGAAGCCGCAGGCAGGTTAGTGAATGGTAAGCCCAATGGCCCAAAGAACAAAGGAGTCTCTTTTCATCAGGATGATTGGGCTTGTTCAACAAATATGTATGGCTTGTTCACTCTCTGCCAGTCGGAAGCGCCACTGACAAGGTCTCTTATTTGAAGAGTGCCTGAAGTAGGAAGCAAAACCTCAAATCTCCAGAGATTATGTGGCCCTAATTCTGGGCTGTCCTGTAGTGTAGAGGAAGTGTCACTGTCGTGGGATGGGTTGGACAACCTGAACGTTGTGGCAGCCATTCTTTCCACAGACTCTCAGGGCTGCACTTTCCCACAGTGAGTTTTCTGCCTTGACTTGCTCAGGCCAAGATTTCTCACATTTGAGAGGAAATACAGCTTTTTAAGTAATATTCCACAAACAAGTGAATTATCTCAGTGGAAATGAAAGAGCTTTGCTTCTCAATTGAAATCTGAATTTCATTTCCCTGAGATTTTATCTTTGGGTAGCAACTATTGAGCTATAAAGCCGAAAAGGATGTTGAAAGTTAATTTACTCGCCACACTCCTGTCTTATCCTATTCTAGAAAGATGAAAATATCTCACATTAAAGCAGACCTTCTGAGAAGAAGTCATTGCTTCTCCTAGTGTCATTTTATCATGTTTTATTGCCTTCATAGTCAATTATTTTTATCATCTCTAACCAAAGTCCCTCAAGCAGTAGAAAAGAAAATTATTTTTCTTTTCTGATACTTTGTTCTGGATAATTGAATAGTAGTTGATCGCAAGCCCCATATGGTAACAGTTGTTAAATTATCACTTTCATGTTTTTCAGACCCAATTTCTGCTAATGCTTTCTGTGTAACGTGAATGCCCGTAAATGAGCATGTTGAATGGGATACCAAGAATAATGATAATATTGAACTGTTACAGTGTGCTAGACACTGAGCTAAGTATCTTTTCCAGATCCTCTTGACTGATCCTTACAACAAGCCTCCTGAGTTAGGGTCAATCATTTCCTTCATTTTATAAATCAGAAAACCAAAAGGCTTTTGTACTTGAAACTAGATCTGAGCTGGACGTGATGGAGCTGGAATGTGTTGATTATAGGGATTATATCATGTACCTTTCATACTAATAGATCAAATACTGAATTTCACCTCAATTTAATCAACATCCTACTTTCTAAAATCAACATGTTCTAATGCCCATTTGTCACTCAAATGTTTGCAGGGGATAATTTTTTCGAGGTTCTAAACCTTTTTCCAAATGTGAATTCTTTTTTAAGTCTTTGTTTAGTGTTCAACTTCAAATCCATAGACATAATAGCTTGTGATATGTTTAATTCCTTTAGTATTTTCTTTGGTGTTACAAAATAAATTAAGTGAATGGTCTCCACCTTGACTGATTAGAATCACTTGTAGTAGCTTTTCAAAGATGTTTATGCTGGGTCACACCTAAGGCCAATTCAATTAGAAGCTCTGTAGATGATACTCAGGTAATCACAATGAGAATCAAAGGTTGAAAAACATGGGTTTGAATAATTCTGCCCTGGAATTTTCCCTTATATCCATTTCACTTGCCATTTCTGACTTTAGCTCATGTAGATATGGCTGTGACTTGGATAATTCCATTCCCATTCCCAAATGCTATCTTATTACATATCTCTAATACTCAGACTGAAGAAATTAAATAGTCTCTCGCCTAGATTTTTTTTTTTTTTGCAGTTGGAGGTACCATGTGATACAGTTCCTGCCAAAGACAAGAAAGTGAATATCTATTGAAGGTTTCTAGAAAACCCACACATCTGAATCTTTCCAATAGTGTTAGTCAACTCAGGAGGTTGGACTTTTCACTTTTCACTTGAGTGTTTACATTTATATAAATGTTTCCACAGATATAGGCTGAGCATGTGATTTAACTCAAAGGTAATTTGGGTAAGAAATCTAAGGAAAATTCTCTCTTTTTATTGTCTGTCTCTGTTTCACAGACAGCCTAGAGTTCATGGCAAATGTGCTCTAAAGAGAAGGTAAAGGCAAAAGGATTTGAGAACCTTAAAGTTTTCTTTAAAATTCTGTAGGGGAAGATTGTGAAATAATCAAAATCTAGAGAGAACCTAAAGGATCATATGTACTATAAAGTTTCAAATCAACAAATACTCTGAGCCTGTGTTTTTATAATATATATGTATGTATATATATGATAATTTTGTGTTCAGCTCTTTTTTGAAGTGTAATGTACATGCAAAAATGTGCACAAATTGGAATCCAATGCCCACATCAAGAGATATAACGTCACTGGGACCCTAAAAACTACTGTCCTCCCTTCTAATGACCACCTTCTTAAACATAAATAACCACGAGGCTGCCATTCTTTTCTTTTTAAATAAAAAGCAGCAAATAGCAGAGCAAGGTCACCTCTTCTCCTGTTTTCATGTACTCTCTGTTTTGATGGGGAGGGCAAATGTGTACCATGGCACAATTAATTATGGTAAAATGTAAAGAACGAAATAAAATCCAGGCCAACAAAGCAAAGATTTAAGTTGGCATTGCTTTCCATATAATTGTGATGCCAGCAGACACTCAATAAACATATCAGCATTGTTAAAATGATTTATCAGTCAAATAGTTGAATGTAAAATATTATCAATACAGGTGTCATCATTGATCTTTCTTGGGTCTCACTGCTGAAGAATGGGGCTGTTAGATGATTTCAACAAACAATCCTTGACAAGAAACCAAAGGCAACAAGGCACGGGGACAGACAGCTGACAAATGCAGTATGGGGGCCATTAAAGCATGTGATGAATTTGCCAGGAAAGTATATATTTGTGCAAGAGGTGAGCGCATATCTCCCATAAATTTGTCAGCCGTGACACAGTGTTCTCCGGCTTGGCATGAGTAATGCCTTGCTACTTTCTGCCTTTGTCTGGCAAAAGCTCTATCAGTCACTCCAGGGTTATTTACAAAGAAACGTGTCTATCAGTTACAAGGACATGACTTTGCCACTAAAAGATAACAAAAGAGGGAATCAGGCAGTGGCCTCTCTGCGAGGGATGCGTCTTTTCCAGACAAGCTCTGGGCTGGAATGAATCAGATGGACGGCAATTGGCCGGGCTGGCCTTGTGCCTGGCATGACCAGCCCTAGTGCATTTATCCACACTGATTAGATTAGAAATTATTAATAGGGGGCTACGGAGTAGAGCAAAAGGTCATTTAGAGTTTAATTCTGTTCTCAGATAACTTCATTTCGGCTGATGGGATTGTTATTGTAGAGGTTTTATATGTTTATAGGAAACAATATACTCAATAATGAAGTCCTGCCTCCTTGTACAAGGTCAGGAAAGCTATTGTGTAGCTAGATTGAAGTCTTCACAATTGTGTTAATTAAGTAACACTGATTGGACTTGGTCTCCTCTTGAAATGCATTTAAGGGCCTAAAAGCTGCTGAGAATGTATTCTTTCAATATAAATATATAGTAAAACAAGTGAGACCAGAAAGCAGCCTACAATCAAGTAAACAGAAGAGCTGACACGAAGCTTTTACTTAAGGAAGATGGGAGCCTGGTTGGCAGATGTATATTCTTGCCACATAAATACAAATGTCTTGTCAGTTTAGGATTAAATGTAACAGGTCCCCCTTTCTTCACTCAATTCCTGATGAATCTGAAAGATGCAGTCGGAGAATCTGATGTTGATGGTACATTATGTCTCATCAGTGACTTTACTCCCTCCCGGGCCTGCTTCTTTGAGGCAGATGATCACTGTGCAGTGAGAAACGTGTCCCTCTGGAAGAAAAGGCCATTAGTGATGGCAAGTTCTGCTCTGTCCTCCACTGAGATCCCTCCTTTGGAGAACTTGTAACTTCAACATTAAAATTGGCAGAAGATGGTTGCAATTTTGTTTGTTTTGAGATATGAATCCCTTCTAAACAGGTAGACAAGAATCGAATTGACTTTAAGTGAAAAATTGGTTCATAGAAAGCATTTTGTCGTCATATGTATCTTAAAGATCATGGAAATTTGGGGGCCCTATTTAAGCAAATTCCCCTCCAACTTTGAGGTGAACTTGGTAACTGGTGACTGAGTCTCTCCAGCTTTCCCTCAACCTCCCTCATACAAGAAAACGCCATCCCACAGCAGAATCTGGTTTTACCCAGATAGGACATGTATCTAATGGAAAGGATATCTTCATCAACATAAGCTTTTGAAAGCACCTAAAGGCAGTGATTCTCAGCAAGGAGTCATTTTTGTTCCTCCAAGGGACTTTTGCAGTGTTTGGAGACATTTTTGGTTGTAACGGCCAGTGGTAGGGATGGAGAGTCATATTGGCATCTAGAGGGTAGAGTCCAGGGATTCTAGTAAACATCCCACCATCCCGCAATACAAAGGATCCAGTCCGAAATGTCAATAAAGTGAAGGTTGATGGACCCTGCTGTAGAGGACCTTCAAGATCAACGAATATTGAGGACTTGGGAGAGATTAACCAATCCAAGAAATGGGCCACCACACAGGTTTCTACTTAGAAAATATCTCTAGTTATGATATTATAAAAATAATCATATTACAGTGTGAAAAATAAAATATTTTTATAAAGCTGTTCATTTCAGTGAAAACCTGGAATGGAGAAAGAATTGGCTCTTTTGTTCTGAGATGTTCTACATGGTTTTAGAGTTATTGCAGTGTGGCGTAATGTCAAGACTCGAAAGCTTTGTATGAAATATGCATGAGGTGGTACTGGAACAGAGGCCGAGCTATATTCCAAATATTTAACTGCGACCTTGCCATTGACTAAACACAAGCCTGGCCTTGGTCGCTATTCCTGGCCAGACAACGAAACTGAGAAGCTTGGCATCATTCCTTGGTTATTCTTTCTCCTCTAGTCGTAGCCAAGAAAGAATTTCTCTTTATTTTCAAGGCTCTGGGTCCTTCCTTTACACCCCCAGTGGCCTGACTTGTGAGTCCTGTGACTTTGTAACTAGACTTCTGCAGTACTTTCCTTCCTAGCTGATACTTTACTCTTAGGCATATATTATAAAATGCGGCATTCTTGTCTGTTTAAACCGAGGCTTTGCTCATGTATTTCCTCTCGAATTCTTCAAGGTTCCCATTACCTCTAAAGAGTACACTTGGTTACGACCCAGTTCTTTCATACGTTTCTATACTTGACCCAAGCGCCTCCCTTCCTTTGATCTTTGCTGTGTATACCATGTTCATGTTCCTGCAGTTTTCAAGATACCATTCACTAGATTAACAGCCTTTCTGTTGAGCTCTTGTTTGTTCAGTAGCTCTCCCCTGCTTAGAAGAGTCCCTGCCATGTTGTTATCTCCCCTCTTTCTTTCAAATTTAAAGTCTCAAAAACGCTCAGAAAGTTTACTTAGGTCCAGTGATATCTCTGTCCTCTAAATTTATATGTACTTATGACTGTCTACAAGATGTATTTGGAATTTACTGTACATTAGAGTATCTATGTGTGTGTGTATGCATGTCTTTCTTTCTTTCTTTCTTTCTTTCTTTCTTTCTTTCTTTCTTTCTTTCTTTCTTTCTTTTTTCTTTTCCCTCCATTGACATCTCTCATCCCCTCTTTGTTATCTAAGGGGAAAGAGGCACCAACCACCACACTGGTAAACTTTCCCTGAACTAATAGGGGGTTCAATAGGGAAGGTAAAAAAAAAAAGTTTTACACCACTCTCTGGATTTCATGCACATTCAGATGGACTTAAAATAAGGCATTCTGGGAGAGGATGGGAGAGACATATTAATACGTATGAATAAAAATATAGTCTTTCAAATTAGACTATAAGCCTTATTATGACAATTGTGATGTCAAGGACCCTTTGTGACCTCTGAACTTTGGCATAAAAGGGTCCAAAGAAGGATTATATGGCAGGGTTTCTCTTGAAAATATGTTTTATGACAAAACTACCAGTGAAGTAAAAATAATATCCAGGACTGGAAGAATTTTGATTAGTATAAGAAGCATTTTACATTTTAAAAAGTTTTGATTAGTGTTATTTTTTTAAAAAAGAGAAATATCTCTGTTTAAATTTGCCTCTTGTCATCCAAAAGGGAAATTTCTTTGGAGGGTCTCAGTTGACTCTGGTAAGACATTCTAATGACGAAGTTTCCACTAGACTTCTTAAACTTAAATGAAATGCTCAAATTTTGACATGGAGTTGAAAAAGTTGCCCACTTGCAGTTTTCTTTTTCTCCTTAGTAGGCTTGCTGGGAAATAGGCACGCTGTATGGCTTTACTGCACACAGGAATCGAAGTATTCTCTTTTTTATTTTTAATTTTTTGACTCTATACTGCAGATTAAACCCAGAGTCTCACATGTCCTAGGCAAGTTCTCTACCACTGAGCTATGTCCCCAGTCCCAAAGTATTCTTTACATATTTTCTCTTTTGACTTAAGTATACTCAAGGTCAGTGCGTACCAGTGTGTTTTACTGGTATAGCCTCTCTCTTACTTCGCCTGTACAAGTTTACTTGCACTTATCTTATTTGTAGATCCCCCAAATTTTGTCCTTTATGAGTAAAAAGGCATCTTTGTACATGTACTGAAATGTTCACACCAAGATTTCCAAGTCTTAGCTGCATTTTTTTTTTAAATGAAGTCACCTATAAGACTGCTGTAGTTAGATGTGTGTGTTCATTACTATCTGGCCCGATCTCTAACATGCTTTTGCTGATGTGATTTTCCTCATCCAGAATAATCACCTGTTGAAGGACAATAGAGCTTCACCCGTGGTTCTCAAAGTGTAGTCCATAGACCGGAAGTGTCTATATCATATGAGAACACATTACATCCTCAAATTACTCCTCCCACTGAATCAGAAACTCAGGAGCTATGCTAGAAACCTGGGTTTGACAAGTCCTCCAGAGGAATCTGAGGCAACACTAAGTGTGAGAATCACTAGCTTTGTTGGGCTCTGGATCAGATTTGGATTCAAATACTTAATCTTCAAACCACTTAACCTTCCTGTGCCTCTGTTTCTCTAACCATAAGTGGAATAATAATAGTATCATCCATATAGACTTGTGGTGAGATTCAGTTGAGATAATACATGGGAAGTTTAGCAAGGCCCGTCACCTGGTGAGGACTTTCTAGGTTTTAGCTATTGTTGTTCAAATTCTGCCTACTCTCTAGTCGTAGAACACCACTTGCTGCCAGCCATCTTCCCACTCTTTGCTGGAGTGCTCCTTTTCCCCTTGCTGGGGTGCTCCCCTTCTGTTCCTAGTACTTCATTTCTTCCAGTGTTACCAAATCAGATGGAGGAATGCATACACTTTTCCGTAATCAGATACCAAGTTTCTCGCTTATGTTCTTTAGACTTAGTTTGTATTTAACAATAAACTAATTGCATTCAGATCCACCTAATTTTTTCCCAAGATTTAAGGAGGAAAAGCAGCACTTATTTCAGAGCTAGGATAACCGATATGAGGATGTATGGGTGTGTGTTTTTACCCTGTCTTTGGTGATGAATCATTCTTGTTTGTTCTAGATGCTTCTGGACTTGTTACCCTGTGTCATTTCTCACTGGTGCCAATTTTTGACAAATGATAGTGGCGAGACATGGTGTGCTACCTCAGGTTCCAATTTTCCCTGAGTGTTTGGATATAATGATTTTAGAGATGGCCACATGGCTAATGAGTCTTGCCCTCCGGAGATCAGTGCAGAGGGAGCCCTTGTTAGCCTGTCAAACACCTCCTTGGAAAATGGTGGAAGTGGGAGGGTGCAAGATGAATGGACATTCACGTATCACATTCTTTGAGAATTGAATAGAGGATTTATGGTGTTGCCTGA
>PVJO010002212.1:0-149070 GCA_004026905.1 Hystrix cristata | reverse complement strand
TTTCTTTCTTTCTTTCTTTCTTTCTTTCTTTCTTTCTTTCTTTCTCTTTTCTTTTCTTTTCTTTTCTTTTCTTTTCTTTTCTTTTTCTTTTTCTTTTTCTTTTCTTTTCTTTTCTTTTCTTTTCTTTTCTTTTCTTTTCTTTTCTTTTCTTTTCTTTTCTTTTCTTTTCTTTTCTTTTCTTTTCTTTTCTTTTCTTTTCCCTTCCTTCCTTTCCCCTTCCCTCTCTAGTTCTGTTCCCATTTGAACATTGTCTTTCTTTTTCACAACATCTATTATAACTTTTTGTCCTTATTTACACTTATGCTTTTTCATATCAGAGAAACAATTCGATATGTAGTCATGTGTGTCTGATTTATTTCACTTAAGAGTATGTTCTTGAGGTGCATCCATTCACCTATAAATGGTTCAAGTTTATCCTTTTTTAAGGCAGAGTAGTACTCCATTGTATTAAAAAAAACACATCTTCTTTAACTGTTCAGTAGTTGTTGGGCATTTGGGTTGTTTCCAAGACTTAGCTATTACAAATTGTGTTGCTATAAACATGGTTGTGCATATATCGCTGTGGTACGATGTTTTTAATTCTTCTGGGCCGATTCCAAGAAGAAGTATAGCTGGGTCAAGCAGAATCTCTAGTAGTTTTTTGAGGAATCTCCACATTGATTTCCACAATGGTTGGACCAGCCTACATTCCCACCAACAGTGGAGGAGTGTTCCTTTTTCCCCATGGCCTGGCCCTGCCAGCATTTGTTGTTGGTTGATTTCTTGATAATAGCCATCCTTTCTGGAGTGAGATGGAATTTTAGCATTGTTTTAATTTGCATCTCTAGTGATATTGAGCACTTTTTCATATATTTATTTTGCATTTGTATTTCTTTATCTGAGAGGTGTCTATTCATTTCAGATGCCCAGTTTTTGATTGAGTCTTTAATTGGGAGGATCTGATTTTTTTGAGTTCTTTATATATTCTTGACGTTAGACTTTTGTCTGAGAAAGAGCTGGCAAAAATTTTTTCCCACTCTTTTGGTTTTCGCCCCCTCTGTTGCTGATTTCTTTTGCTGTGCAAAATCTTTTTAGTAGGATGTAATTCTAATTGCTGATTCTTTGTATTATTTCCCATGCAGTCTGAGTTTTGGTCATAAAGTTCTTGCCTACACCTATGTCTTCAAGAGTTCTTCCTAGTCTCTTTTCCAGCAGATTTAGTGTTGCTGCTTTAATGTTTAGATCTCTGATCCATTTCGATTTTAGTTTAGTACATGGTGAGAGGCATGTATCTAATTTTAGTTTTCGGCATGTGGCAAGCCAATTTTTCCAGCACCTTCTATTAAAGAGGCTATCTTTCTTCCAGTGAGGGTCTTTGGCTCCTTTGTTAAAGATGAGTCATTTGAGTGTGTTTGGAGTTGTTTCTGCATCTGCTAACCTGTTCCATTGATCACTGGGTCTGTCTTTTTGCCAGCACCATGCTGTTTTTATCACAGTAGCTCTATAGTATAACTTCAGGTCAGGGATTGTGATGCCCCCGACCTTGGCCCTGTTGCCCAGGATTGTTTTTGCTATTCTTGGTCTCTTCTGGTTCCAGATGAATTTCATGGTTGCTTTCTCTAGTTCTCTGAAGTATGCTATTGGTATTTTGATTGGAATTGCATTAAATCTGTATAATAATTTCGGAAGTATGGCCATTTTCACTATGTTGGTTCTCCCTAGCCAAGAACAAGGGATATCTTTCCATTTTCTGCTATCTCTTTCAATTTCCTTTTTTAGAGTACTGTAATTTTCAATGTAAAAATCTTTTACTTTCTTTGTTATATTGTTTCCTAAATATTTCATTTTTTGATGTGACTGTGAATGGTGTAGCTTCCCTAATTTCTTTCTCTGTGAGTTTATTATTTGTATGTAGAAATGCTACTGATTTTTGAGTGCTGACTTTGTATCTGGCTATGTGACTGAACTTCACTATTAAATCTAGAAGTCTTTTAGTGGAGTTTTTAGGGTCTTCTCTGTAGTGTATCATGTCATCCACAAATAATGATAGTTTAACTTCTTCCTTTCCTATCCATATTCCTTTTATTTCTGCCTGTAGGCTAATTGCTCTAGCTAATGTTTCCAGAACTGCATTGAATAAGAGTCTTGAGAGCGGGCTACTCCTGCCTTTTCCCAGGTTTCTATTGCGTGAAATATTGTTTTCTCTTCTTTTATTCTTAGAGTGTGAGTTTCTTTTTGAATTAAACATGTTTCTTGTACACCACATATGGTCAGATTTTGTTTATTTATTTATTCCATTAATCTGTCTTTTGATCAGAGAGCTGACACCCTTCACTTTGAGAGTTATTGCAGAAAGGAACTGACTCCTCTCTTGCATCACATTATTTTCCTGCTGATTGTTTCCTTTTTTCCCCTTCCTTTATGTGTAAGTGTTCACCCTGACGGGTGTGTTCATTCTTCTAAGTTTTTTCATTACTGATTTCACTGTCTATTTATAGGATACCCTTGAGAATTTTTTGGAGTGCAGGTTTGGTGGTCATGAATTTCTTGAGGTGCTCTCTATCATGGAAATACTTTATTGTGGAATCAGTTTTAAAGGAGAGTTTTGCAGGATGTGTAAATCTGGGTTGGGAGTTATTACCTTTTCAGAGGTTGAAACACTTCACTACAAGCCCTTTGACCTTTAAGTTTTGTATTGAGATGTCTGCTATAATTCTAATGGATTTACCTTTATAAGTGATGTGTTGCTTTTCTTAAAGAGCTTTTAAGATTCTGTCCCTGTGTTGGACTTCTGAGATTTTGACTATAATGTGATGTAGAGAGTTTTCGTTTGATTTTCATTATTTGGGAGTAATATATGTCTCATTTATCTATATGTTCATGTCTTTATCTATATTTGGGGTGTTTTCTGCTATTATTTCTGCAAATGTGCTTTTTTAGCCATTTGCGCTATCTTCTGATTTTTCATTTATTGTAGTTAACCTTAGATATGTCTTAGCATAATCTAGTAGCCATCAGATCCATATTTCATGCCCTCTTATTATTTTTTAGGTACCTCTGAGCAATTCGTTTTTTAAAGCATACCTATCTCCTAATTTTTACTTTCTGTCCTCATATTGGTTGCTTCCATGGCCCACACTTTCAGTATAATTTTTGAGCCCCTGGATTTCTGTTTGGAATGTTTTCATGGACACTCGTTCTTGCCAAACTGATCAGTCATGATTTGTATCACTTAGTTTAGGTCAGTTACCTTTTATAAGAGTCTTCTGTAAGCTCTCGGAGCATTTTGTTTATTACTTCTATTATCTATTTAGTCCTGTCTTCTGTAATCCCACAAAGTACCTCTATTTTTTAATCTCCTCTTTTATCCTTTCAAATAATTTGGCTACGTGGCTTCTACTATTCTCTCTGTCAATATTATCTGGATTGGCTTTGGGAAAGGTGGGAGTTTGGGGAGCCATTTTGTTGCCTGTCTTCCCATGTTTTTACTATTAGTTGTTTTTTTTTTTGTTTGTTTGTTTGTTTTGTTTGTGCTTAGGTTGCAGACATAAAATAATATAGTAGAAAAACTTTGTTTCTTGTATGGAGAACTCCTTATTTAGGCTGCTTTTTGGTGATGCTCTTTAGGGATAGCTAACAGTAGTCTTTATTCTCTGTCCTAAGGTCCACTCATTTCTGTTAATTTGGAATGGTAGAAAACAGTGAAAATGGCCCAATACCTAGAGAAATAAAAGATAAAAGGAAAAGGGAGGAAAAAAGAATATGTGAATAAAAATAAGAAAAAAAAGATTAAAGGAAAAATATTAAAAGGGAAAAAAGAAAGGAAAAAGAGCAGAAAAAAGTAAAGAAAAGTAAAGAATAAAAAAACAAGAAAAAAGGATGAAATAAAATTTCCCAAAGTCAAATAAACTGGTAAAGATGAAAAAGGAAAGAAAAAAAAAAAAGAGAGAGAGAGTCCAATGTGTTATTTCCTGCACTTTGATTGAGTCATTTTCTCCCCATATCCACAATTTTGGAGTGCAATAATTCACGGTTTTGTCCACCTAGCTTTAAGGTCTGTGGATTTGTGAGGTGAAGGCAGTATCACAGAGGTCCCTTAGTCGACCCCAGGCTGTGACAGTGTCTAAACTAAGATGTGTCCCTGCCCATGGTTGTAAATAAGGAAGGCAGGCAGATTCCAGATCTGCCCCAGATGCAAATAGTAGGGCAAGGGCTTCAGTATTCTGTGTTTGCATTTTCAAACTTGGAGTAACTTAGACTGCTGGCCATGTGGGGCAGGAACCCTATCCTTCTAGGCCTGAGCTCAAAACTGTCAGTGGTCTTGGTTCACCCCGCTACCTGTCCAGAACTGTCTCTTATTGCTATGTCTCACCCAGTTCCCGGGAGGGTAACACTGGGAATGGAGGCCATTCCTCAACTGTTCTGTGTCCCAGATTCAATGAACCCTTCCCCTGAATGGCACCTGACCCTGTGCTCACTGGTGATGAGGAGGGCACCTGCACTGGGATTCCTGTGAGGCTGTGACTGCCATGTGGAAGGAGTTCTGTGGGAGCAAAATCCCGCGCTGTCCCTGGAGAGTGTGGCAACCATGGGCTCTTCCTGGAGCCTGTGTCACCAGCTCTGTCTGTCACTTCCATTTCTCCCTGGAGCCCCCAGCAATCAACTGGCTTCTGAGGATTCAGGCTCCCCTCCCACAAGCCGTGAGCTGAGAGCCAGATAGAAAGTCCAGACTGTTGTTTGCCCTTCTCTGCATCATTGTCCACCTCTTCAACTTTTCTGTAGCTTCTAGTTTTCCTGTCAGTTTCTGTCCTGGTTTCAGCTACTTTTCTGTAGCTTCTAATTTTCCTATCAGTTCTGTCCCGGTTTCTCTTTTTTTTCTTCTTCAAATTGTTCCCCAACTTGTTATTTCCTACTGTCTGGATTCCAAATATCAGGGAGGCTGAATTGCTGACACTTACCACTCTGTCATTTTCTCCATCCAGTAATTATATTAAATTAAAATATTTTAGATAAACAAATTGACAGGAAGGTAAGCACCTTTTTTTCTTTTTTTTTTGAGGCGTGGTGCTGGCAATTGAATTCAGAGCCTTGTGCCTCTCAGGCATGTGCTCTACCACTGAGCTAAATCCCCAACTCCAGCACTTGTTAAATAAAACGATCACCCAGCCCTATGCTGCCTATAAGAAACTCACTCCAAGGATAACAATATAAGTAGGTTGCAAGTAAAACAATGCAAAAAGATAATACGATGAAAATATTTATCAAAGAAAACATGAGCAGCTATGCTAACATCTGCTGAAGCTAGATTCAAAGCACAGAAAACTGTCAGAGACAGAGAAAGATATTACACTGAGGTCAAAGGGTCAATTCACCAAGAACACATAGTTGTTAAAATATGATTGTTGCAAAGCATACAAAACAAAACTGATAGAATTGGAAGAGGCAGAATCATTTATAGTTATAGTTGGAAACTTCAATATACCTTCCTAAGTTGGTAGCATCACTAGAGAAAAAACATCAGCATGTGTATAGAGGTCAGAGCTCTTGTGTAATGACAAGACCTAATGAACATTTATAAAGTATTCCACCCAACAAGAGAAAAATGGATATTCTCTTCAAGTGTGCAACCTATGTGATAAATCATATTTTCTTGTATGAAAAGTAACAAATTTTAAAGAATTGAAATTATACCCAACTTGTTTTACAATTAAGATAGTAGTAAAACCTAAAACTAGAGCCATATCAAGAATACCTATCAACACTTAGAAAGCAATCAAAATACTCCTAAAAATCCATGGGTCAAAGAGAAAGTCTAAAGGGAAATTTAAAAAAAAATGAACTTAATTGAAAATACAATGTATCAAAATATCAAATATCAAATTAAACCGTGTCAGATGGGAAATTAGTACCACTAAATAGAAACATTTGACAAGAGAAATACTTCAAATAAAAAAATCTAAGCCATCATCTGAAAAAGTGAGAATATTACAAAGAAGATAAGCACAAAAGAAGAAGGAATCGTGTTTAAGATAAAATACAAACAGAAATCGATGAAGTTGATGAGAAAGAAAATTAACAGGCAAAGTAGGTTTCAAATTTCCTCTGAAGTATAATTATATACCTCTTAAAAAGCAAAAATTAAAAAAAAGAAAATACCAAAAGGTAGTGAGCATTTAAAAAAATTGGATTTCTCAGACATTGATGATGCCACTGTAAAGTGGCATAGAAACCTGGAATACAGTTTGGCTGCTTTTTAAAATCTAAATTTGCATTTATCACATTCCTGGACATTTACTCCAGAGAAAGAAAAAGTTATGTGTATACAAAAATATGTACCAGAATATTCACAGAAGCTCCAAAATAGTTCCAAATTAGAAACAAATAAATAAATATCAAATGTCCTTGCATGTGTAAATGCTAAAGAAACTGTAGTGTATCATGCCCTGCAACAGATTGGGTCTCAAGGCATTAAGCTGATTAACAAAATGGATCTCAGATGGTCACAGATGGTATGATTCCATTTATATAACATTCTTGAAATGTCAAAACTATAGAGATGGAGAAACGATTAGCAGTTGCCAAGTTGAGAGACCGTGGGAATTACAGGGACAGAGGTGGCTATGGATGGAAGGGTAGCATGAGTGAGAATTTCAGAGTGATGAAGTTGTCCTGCATCATTTTTTATGTTCAGTATTGAACCCATGTCCTTGCTCATCCTAAACAGCTTGTCTACCTCTGAACTATACCCTGGGCCCTGTCCTGAATCTCGATTTTGGCAGCAGTTATAGGCATATAAGCATGTGATAAAGTGACATAAAAATATACATTTGCTCTATGTCAATTTCCTGGTTTGATTTTATATATAAAGTTTGAAGTTTTGCTACCATTTACACAAGATTTAACCATTGGGGTGAATTGAATGAAGGGTAAATAGCTATCTTACACTATCTTTATAACTTCTTGTGAATGTTATTATTTTCAAATTAAAATTGAAAAAATCCCACATAGAACAAAATGGGCTCTTCAATTAAAGCTTGGTGTGTTAGGAATATGACTACATAATAAGAATTTCCCATGTTTGATATCAGTATCTTTGAGTGTTCAGAAATATAAAGAAAATTTTATGAAGTACTAGATTCATGCAGAAGCCCCGAAGGCTGTGTATTATCTGCGGTTGGTGAATATCCAGCTACTGAGTATTTTCAATAGTTTAGAATGCAAAAGCAACAAAAACTGACTCTGGGAACTAGGAAAATATAAATTATGGAGAAGTTTTCTGTAAGAAATAAACATGCTTTTTCCTATTTAAACTCTGAGCTGCATGTGTTCTTATCAGTATTATCCAGTTGAAATTCTCACCCTCCTTTCAAAGCTGGCTACTCTCCAAACTAATGTAATCTTTTGCTTAGACTTTCTGAAATGAGAAAAAAAAATTCTACCATGTATTAATTGTATATTATCTTAAAATATAGTTTATCATTATCTTTTTTAAGCTCAAAATACATGTAAAATATAAGAAATATAATTGCAAATAGATGGAAATCATTAGTGAAGAAATGAAAAAAATTAATAGACTTAGATGGCTAGTAAAGTACAATTTCATGTCAATCATTGAAAGGAATAGTAGTATGCACGCTAATCCTTAAATATGGCTTACTGTACATTTGGCTAATCTTCATCATGCTCAGATATATCCATAAATTATTGGAATAGAACATGCAATTGTGAAGTCACAATTATAGAAAAATTTATGTTTTATTGCTTTTAAATATGTTTAATTATATAGCACCCTAATGTGTATCTGACATTCAATATTATGATGTCATTCATCTTTTTATGGTCAGAATTTTAAGAGGATACATACATTCTTGTTCTAAAAATTTATAAAAGATGTTAGGCTGATACACATAAGAACACAAAGATTCTCAAAGACATACAAACACTGAGATAGAAGGAAATAGTTGGAGTTGTGTCATTCATAAGACAGGCATATAAGGCTAGGTCTGCAAGAGTGTTCATCAAGAGAAAGAATAACGGCAATGTCACTGGTGAGGCGAGGGGCGTAAAGTCTTCATGTACAACTTTGGAAATTCACACTTCCAGAGGTCTGAGAAACTTAGAGTTAGAAATTTGGCCCTTCTTTAGGTCAAACTCTGCCGTCAGTCAATCTCTTTAGATTTTTTTTTTTTTAGAATCATGATTTTTTTTTTTAGTAGATTGAGCTGAGGTTTGAGAACATATGTACCATTATCTTAATTAAAGTAAAAAAGAAAATCCAAGTGTGCCTCTGACAACTGCCATGTTTGACTTCATCTTTTCCATAATCTTAATTCTCCTTTTAATGAAAGCTTTATGGTAATGATCAGTTTCAGGATAGTTGGAGCATGATAGTAGTCAGTGTACTTACCTTGAACCTCTGTTAGGAGAAGGCACTGCAGAAGGTAATGGCACATTTTCCTTTTAGGTTGCCGAGCATAGTTTAGTCTACTTTTAGGACAGTGAATGTTTACATCATTCTTCTATTCCTTTCTGAAATTGCTGGTGATCGTATAATGGACTATGACAAAGTCTCAAGCTAATAAATATAGTTTCAAACATGTGAGAAGGATTTCCTTTTGCTAAGGATTTGGACTAATTGGTCTAAAATAATGATGTTTAGATCATTAGTTTAGTCCAGTTTTAAAATGTTCTCCTAGGACAAGTATAAGTTTAACATTTATGGAAGTTTTATGTTGCTGTTGTTAAGAACATATCCAAGGGCATATTATTAAATCTTAAAACTAGCTGTCGATGATCCTATTACTGCACACACAAATTATCTAATGGAAAATGGGTGGATAAAACCAATTTTGTTCAGCAGTATAAAGCCTAGAATTTCAAGAGGGGTTTTAATTTTTCTAAGGGATCTATTATAAATTATTATTTTGGAAACATGGTAATTCACACTAGAGTACACACAGAGGAACTGCAGGATGTTGGAAAGAGCAGACTAAAGCATCACAAAAACTGGAATCAAAACTTAATTCTGCTCATATTAAGACAAATCACTTGATTTTCCTGTATCCTGTTTTTTTCTTTTTATGGACTGGAAATAATACTCATTTAAGATGTAATATATGAAAGAATTAATCTTTTATTGAGTCAGAGAAATTTTTAAGTTTGTATTTATTTTATCTTTTTTGTTATTAAAATATAAATTTTTCTTATATTAGTAAAGTAACTCAGGAAATCTTGCTTAATGTATCATAAGATACGATTCATCAGCATTGATATTGTTCTTACAAGAGCTAATAAAATTTTTCTCAAGTTTCAGATTGCTTACTTCATGATAAGCTAAAACCTGCAAGCTCTCATGTGGACTTGTGGACCCTTATTTACACACAGATACACCCACCTCTCAAAGTAATCAGTTCTAACAATGTATGTTTATATGTTTTATGCAAATTGATTCAAAGTGTTGCTTACACAATCTTATTATATTTAAGAAAAAACTTCCATCAAGAAATTGTACAAAAGAAAATGGACACACCAGCTGGATAAATTTATCATATACAGGGGGCGGGGGAGGCAAGGACTTTTAATTAGCTGAGTGAATGCAGTTTGCTGCACACAGAAAGCACAGCCTTAGTCATATTAAAATGTGCCTAATTTTCTGTGAAAAAGTCCCATCTGAACAGGCCTGACCACAGTCAATCATACTAAAAGCCACTGGTGCTTAATTTGATTTACCAATATAAAATGCAAATTAGGTTATTAAGTGGAGTGGCAGACAGAGTAGAGCCCCTTTCAAACCATCAAGTTAAATGCAAGCAGACAGCAAACTGGCTGTGCAAAGAAAATTTTAGCATATTCGTTTGATTAGTGCTACAAAAATTTAATTAGGTTGGCTAATTACTTGACAAATTGCTCTACACCAGAGAAAAGGCAGAGGGTTTTTTTTTCCTTTTTCATTGCAAATATCCTGTGTGTATTTTAGCCCAAATGCTATCTGCCAATTTGCAAAAGCCTTACTAAATGAATAGAAGATGGTTTTCAACAATAGCAAATTGTATAATGCATATAATTAGACAAGAACCGCAAAACTGTACCCATATGTCCATATTCTATGGTGACTAAAAATATTTAACACAGTATTTATATGTAACTACTGTCAAAACACATTATTACAAAGCAGTCAGTTGTTCTTAAGAAAGAAAATATTGTGCACGATATAGAAAATAGATGTTTGTAAAATCCTCCCTCCCACAAGCATTTGTTTTTAACTATTAAATGAAGCAATAGTGACATGCTGCGATTTATCATCATGAACTAGACCAGTCAGGCAAACGATAGCTGATTGAGGCCAGGGCTAAGAGGTAGTGGAGAAAACACTCTTCTAGTTATACATTTAAAATATAAAACTGTGAATTTCCAATTATACTTTACTGACATTTTATAAGACAAAATTACTTTTTTCAAGCACCATTTGTTAGCTTTTGTTCCTTTCTTTGCTTTTCCTCAATCACAGTATGAGAGAGGACAGACTTCAAACACTCAGGTTTGGGAAAGCTTGCAAGTGTGCGACTATAGAACAGAAGAAAATGTTCAGCTCTTGTCAGTATTTTATGTAAAGATTTAAAATGGCATCACATCAAGGGACGTTTCATTCCCCATTTAAAGGGAAATGTATTCTTTTTTTTAAAGAGAAGGTATATGTTTACATCAATATTCAAAATAACAGGAAAGAGGATTTCATTATTTAGAGGATTCCAGTATTTTTTCCAGATACTTGTATTGGTTTTTGTTGATTTTCAACAGAGCTAGTGAGCCTCTTTTAACTTAGACACTTTGATTTTACCAATAATCACTTCACCTACCCAACTAGAAACGAGAGTATCCCATTTTATAAACATATTGCTTTGCAGTTAATAATTAGGTATCATATTCACCCATTCTAAAGTAATAGGAAAGTACAAACTGAAAGAAATATTTGGAAATAATCATTTATGTAGGTTATGCACGAGTTTTTGCAATCAATGTTTTCTAAATTAACCTTGTAACATAAATATATTAGCAATGCACAATGAAGAGGTAGTAGACATATGATTTCGTGTAGCAATTTTATCATTACAGCCATTTGTTCTTACTTCTTTTATTCTTTTTAGATTTACAACCATTGCCAAAAGTAAAGTACAAGTTGCCTGTTGAATATCCATTACACAGACAATTTTACTAATAAGGAATACAATTCTGCGTTAAAGTTGTGGCCCATTGAGCACGCATTTGACCTTGAATTACTGATACTAGATTTAAGAACTCCGTGAGTGTTATCTACAACGAGGACTCCATCATCTTCACCTTCACTCTCTCCCTTCTGTTACTTATTTCTAATTTTATATGCTGACTGATATTTAAAAAAATCTGGCAATCTACTTTAGTAGTTTGGCAGAAATATTTTATTGAGTAGGGGTATAAAATATCAAGTGAAAGCTTCAGTCATGTCTGGTCAATTTCTGAGGTGCCTTCAAGCCATCTTTCCTATTGTATTGATGCAAAGTACTTGGCTTTTTAAAATGGCAATATGTTCAACAACCACACTCTCTTCTGCTCCAACTTTACATGTGCCTCATTTCTGGCCAGACTTCACATTATTTGGTTCCACATTTTTGCTCCTGATTCCCAGTGTAAATCTGACTGAAAGTAGTCAGCAGTACCTATGGGACATCCTGAAGATTGGGCTGCCTTGGAATTTCTTCCACCTTTATTTCAGTCTCCTATAGACTCAGGACATGGCCAAAATGCAGACAAATTTTCTGCCAGACCATGACACACATAGACTCCAGTCCAATTGCCAGTGGAGTCCTGAGGCTTGTTCCCATCTGAAACATCCTGAGACTGGACTTTCCTTTCTGTAGCCCTCTGTGCATTGTTCGTCTGAGCTCTGACAAGTATAGTAGTACTTCGAGGACTGCTCACAACATTGTATGTCTTCCCCATTCTGCCGCTACAAACTTTTTCAAACATCTCTGACACACAAGTTCCACTGGTTTCTGAACCACGTGATCAGGTACAGTCATGGCAATAGCTCCATTCATACATCAGCTTCTGTGTTACTGGGATAGGATTCTGGACACCCACAAGCTAAAGGAGGGGAAGGCTATTTTTGGTCAGTTTTATGAGGCCAGTCCATGATCTGCCAGTTCCTATGCAGAAACTGCAGAGCAGAAAGGCTTGACAAAGGAAAACTGGTTAATACATGGCAGCTAGGAAAAAGATCAAGAAGAAGAGTCGGGGTGAAGAATACACCCTTCTAGACACCCCTTTTCTCACCAGTACATTATTCAGCTCCCAACATCGCATTGAGCTATGAGCTCACCAGTGGATGTGTATGGTGTCCCTGTGACTCAGTCGCTGTTATGGATGGGTTACATCTAAAATGTCCCCCCAAAGTCCAATGTCCAGAGGTGGGACCTAGCCAGAAGGTCAGAGGTGGGGCCTGCCAAGGGGCAGCTCAGTAGGGAACTGACCTAGAAGAATATATTCTTGTCCCCAGCTCCTCCCTTCTTTCTCTACTTCCTGGCTGCCACGCTGTGAAACACTTTCCCCTGCTATGCTGTTCGTCCATGCCATTTCTGCCTTGGAACTAGCTGACCCTACACTAAGTCCTAAGAAACCGGGAGCAAAAACGAACTTCTCCTATGTGAATTTACAGTTGTCGGGTATATTGACCCAGAGACTGAAAAGTGGGTAATACAATCACCTTCTAAAAGTCTCAATGTGAACATGAGAAATTTTAGGTCTAAATCATAAAACAAATATATTCAATTGGTTTTATATGTTCAATGTTATGTTTGATGTCTTAAGTACTGCTGTTGTATCAATTGCTGAAGAAACAAAAAATCTTTGATTATATTGTTTATGTATTTCCTGAAATAAATTATGTACAAGCTTAAATACCATAAGTTTTCTCTCATATGAGAAATCCAATGTTTAAGTTAAAAGCACAATAAAAGACAGATAAAAGAAAACAGAGATCTTTTACAAATGGGAAGGGGATAAAGAGATGGAAGGAAGGGAGAAGAAAGAGGATGTACAGACAAATTAAGGTGTGACATGTACATGTACTACATACCCACAATGAAAGTAGTCGTTATGTATGCAAGTACAAACTCATAAATAATAACAAAGTTGCTGTGAAACAGACTAATAGATCTCTCTACCTATTGAAAATATGCCAGAAAAAAGTGTGTAATACTCTGTGCTAATTTCATAACCAGTGAAAATTTCTCTTACATTTAAATGCATGAATAGAAAGAAAAATAATATTGCTAGGTGAAAGTGAATTTTAAGTATTATATAAACCCTAGTAAATTAAAATCAGCTTATCTGAATTTTCAATGTAGATAAAAAATAAGGTACTCAGGTAAAATTAAAGTAAATATATATTAAGAATTAATGGAGTTGAATTTCAAAGTCTGAGATATCAGCAGTATTAAGGCTAAAATTTTCACTTGTCATAAATATAAAGAAAACTTTGGACAAAATCTTCTAGCTTATTTTCAGTTATTTGAGGAGTTAAAGAGCAAGCAGATAAGACCAGAGAGGTATTCTTAGCTTCTGTAACAAGGTGGCTTAAAAATCATTTCCTATACTACTATACTGTAGACCTTCATTTTAACACTTGAAGAGTTCAACAAACCCCTGTACTTTATGTAAACGGTATGATTTCCAATAGTATCTTACTGGGCAATAGCTGTTCTTGGGATGTAAATTTGGTGGCTTTCCCATTTGGCATTTATAGTTAGCATTAGAATAAAATAATAATTTTTGAATTTTCGAATATTTGATTCTAACAAATTGTAGTGCTATACAAAGAAATTTTAGGCTGGTTTACTCGCTATCATAACAGGCAACATATCCATTGTTAATGTTTTAAATCCGGGGGAATTTTACCTCTCATGTACTAAGTCTGAAAGTGTCTGTAACTATGTACTGAGTGTCTGTACTGAAAGAAAACTCTTCCTTCTCTTGCTTTCACTATTAGTTTATTTATTATTGAGAGCAACTTGTATATCAAAAACGGATGCCACTAAAGTAGATTGTCCAAGTTCAGCTCCTGTGAGTATCTCTTTCCTTTGACAGTTGTCATTTTGGAATCAATAAACGTGGTTCAAGGCTGTGCTAGGTGCCCCGTGCAGTGACTTCAGGAGCGAAGGCCCTTGAGGAAAATCTGATTAAATTGTTTTGGCCTTATGGCTACATGGTATCATACCAATATAATTCTTACTAAATACTAATTCACGGTATAATCAAGTTGGATAAGCCCAAGGTTTGGAGACAGAGACAAAAGTATAGTGTCCTTTTAAAATCATAAATTAAATAACATCTTTGTTGTAGATGTAATTTTTTTTGGATTTTTTTCTTCTACAATTTTTAAATAGTCAAAATTTAATAGTAATTGTCTTCTTTTTTCCCCCCTTGATGCTGGAAATTGATGTCTACGCTTAAGCAACACAGTCCAATAATCTCAAAGAATTGCTTTTATTCCCCCATAGATCCAAGTACCGTCTAGTTCAATGAGTGTATAGATTTACACAACGTTTTTGCAGTTTCGCAGTTGGTTTTGTCGTTGCTTCTCCCAAGAGTTAAGAGCAGTTGGTGTGTATGGTTGGACCCTGTGGTCTCCCTCATTTAGCGAGGTAAAATACAAACAAAAGAAAAGGGTAAACAATGGATACAAAAAGGCAAAGTGTTAGATATAAGCTAATAGACAAAGGGTTCAAGGGAACAAGAAGAAGGCAAGGGGGGAGGGGAATGGGAATTCAGAAGAATAACGATATCTTAAAAATAAGAACCTAACAACTGAAATTTAAATCAGTGGCACGTACACTGGGTACTATAGTAATTTTATATAGTTGTGACTTACTGCTGTCTGTAGGTGGTTGTTTACATTGCTCACTGTCATAAGCAAAAGGCACAATATATTGTGGTCTGTAAGCTTGTGTAATGGCCTGTAAATTTGTGTAATTTTTCATAAATTTTAATAAAAATCTAAAAAAAAAGAACAGCTGATGCAAGTCGGTTAACAAAAGCTACCTGAGGCGAGACTCCGAAGTGCAGCCGCAGCGCGCAGCCCAGCTGGGCTGTTATCAGGCAGACTTGAATGACCAGCGCGAGCTTCCCAGCTGGAGAAAGCAGGTTTCTTCCTTGAAGGTATGTTAATTGTCAAGGATAAAATCATCTTACTGTGGTTCTAGAGGAAGGGCCTTCTGGATAAGCAACATAGTCACAATAACATGCAAATTGTCTTTTTTGCCCTTAAAAATAAGCCTCAGTTGGAAATACACAAGAATAGTATTTTTGTACAATGAAGCTTCTATAACTTGACCAGTCATTCACTTCTAAAAATGTTAGTTTTCTTGCCTGATAAGGTACTGCCTTCTTTTATTTCTTTATATTCTCTAAAGTATTGATTACACATATGTGAAACATTGTTCATTTATCGTGTTACTTTAAGTCTAATATTACAAACAGTGAATATATTATAGATCCGTGAGAAAATAGGTACAATGTGCAGAGTGACCGTTTGGCCATCTTGGTCCCAGTATGGTTTTTTTTGTAAAGGGATAAAAACACTGAATCTCACCATAAGAGTCATTTTCTTCTTTTTCTCTTTAATGGGAATAATACATATTGAGGGTCAAAATAGAAAATTAGTCAAGTAAAAAGAAGATAAATTAGCCACTTTCTGAACTTGTCACAATTAAAAACTATTTGATTAAGTCTGTTTAAAAAAAGGGGGGGGCTGGAGATTTAGCTCGGTGGTTAGAGTGCTTGCCCTGTAAGCACAAGGCCCTGAGTTTGAGTCCCGAAACCAAAAATAAATAAATAAATAAATAAATAAATAAATAAATAAATAAATAAATAAATAAAATCAGTCTGTATTGGCATCGAATTAACACAAAAGCTTAACTCTTCTTGTTCTGTTGGGCTGACTAGTATTATAAATACTAATCTTTTCAAATCTTAAAAGAAAATTCACAACTTTAATGTTGACTGAATTTGCTCTATAGAAAAAGATGAGAAGACTTAAAAATTCAAAAATTACGACCCTAAATTTTCTCAGCAAATTTCTTCAAATTATTTTAACTTGTTACATTGCCTTTTCTTCTCAGGATAATTTCTCTTCTTTAAGCCTAAGTATGGAAATCTTCTCATGTTATATTTTTGTTATTCTTGTTTGACTCTAATATATGACAAATTAGTGCAAACATTAGATATTCAAGATTTACTACGTTTTAGCTGGTGTATTTGCAACAAGTCAAATTTAGATATATAAATATTTTAATAAACTCTTCCGATAACCAAATATAGTAACTGCAATAGGAGTAAGAGAGAATGTAGGTAACCAAAATTGTCTTAAATTATTATGAAATGGAAGTGTCATGCTTCTTAAAGAGTATTTCATTTTGATTAACATTTTAAAATAATTGCCTTTCATATATCTCCCCTATCTAAAAGTAGTTTTTTTGCTGAATCATATGTATGTATTCATAGGTAAAATGATTTTTAGGTTACTTGAAGGCAGTTTTTTGACTAGTTAACCTCTATGCAGAAAATAATAAATAAAAATAAAATACGAATAGTAAAAAGTGCTAAAAGAGTTAAGCACAATTTAAAAAGAAAAACATATTCTTTTTATGTGCCAACCAGTTTCAAAATATTTCTAAAACTTGTTTTCCATTGTGAAGAAATGAAAGTTATTTTAAAAAGTTCAACTTCAAAGGAAAAAAATCAATAGATCTAATACTTTTGTAATTTTTTCAGTTATAAGTATCTAAGATATACAAATACATTTGGAAATTGTAGATAACTATATTCTGTTCTTTTAAGTCACTGAATAGAGGGTCATATTGATGTGTTCTATTATCTCAAAGTTATTTTGTTTCTTACTAATTATCTTATCTCATGAACTTTTAGATCCTTATGAATTCATTTATTACAAAACTTTCATCAAATATAATGCAGTGGTAATGTATATTGCTGAATGTAGCTATGAAGTAGTGTAAAATGAATATATGCAATGTTGGATTATTAAAAATATTTGAAAGTAGCAAAAAGTGGATAATGCAAAAAAGGCAGAGAACACAGCTAATTCATTTCTAGAGCTATTCGTTCAGAATCTGTGCATGCATTACAACATACGTAATGGGAAACGTGAGAAATATAAGCTGTTTTTATGTTGTCAAGAAAATTACACAAAGCTTTAGTGTCTAACTCGGAAAATATGGATTTTGTATGCAGGCTTTCTGACAGTAAGAAATTCCCTTCTTGGGGAGCAATGAAGCCGATCTCTGAATCCCTCATAGCCTGGGCCGGGCAGCTTTCAGGCTTGGTCATCTCAGGGACTCCCTGCTTTCAAATGTTCTGTGCGTCCTCGTCACACCGAAGCTAGATCTTTTTCCTGCAGGTGGATGTATGTTTATCGTCCTATAACTTCCCTGAAGTAGGTAACGAGAATAAGCATTAAGTGTCAAACAATTTCTCTGCATAAAAGCAACTGGGCTGTCAAAAAAGCCATGAGTGGTGATATTTCTCACGAAAATTCACAGCAAATAACTAGATACAATTAAAAATACTAAAGAGAAGAACATTCTTTTTGAATATTTCACAAATTAGGCTTATCGTTGTAAATTAGAAGAAGATATTTTTGCAATTGTTTAATAATGATTAACAAATCTAATTTTGCCAGATGGTACTCATTAGATCTTGTGATAAGAAGTAATGAATAAAGAGGTTTAGTTTTGTTTACAAGATTTTTCCCGGCAAGGCGGTGGGAGAGAGAGAACGCTAACAGACATGTTTAATGGCCATGAGGCTGTTGTGATTCTTCCGTAAAAAAGATGTCACGTGACTGAGAACTGGGAAACCAAGCGAACTGTGCTATTTCTAGAAAGAATGAGAATACATCGTATGAAACTTCATTTGTAACATAGAATCATTTAGCTACTGACTTAATTGTGATTGCTTTGTGAGACAAGAACTCTGTATATTTTATACGCTACTATAAAGCTTAAAATAGAAAATTAAAACTTTCTAGGATAAAATAAATAACTTTTCATTTAGCCCTCTACTACGTCTTTAAATATTTATACAGAATCACATGTGTAATTGTTTCATTTTCTAAAGTTATTGAAATAATGAATATTCAATTATAGAAAAATTTGAAAATAAAGAAAACTATGAAAGAGGAAATAAATAAGTGCCACTTCAAAATGATTGTCCATGTTTTGAGCTATTTTATCAGTTATGGTATATATGTGTACACTTGCTCTTTGTTATAATATTTAAATGATGTTATGTGTATACATGTCATGCTTTTTAAAATTTCATCATGAATACTTTCAATGTTATCAAATATTATTTGAAAGTATTACTAATGAAAGAATAATATTACAAGAAATGAAGTATCACAATTTAAACTTTTCTCAACATTATTATTATATAACTATTATGAATATTCATGTCAATAAATTAGGGCATATATACTTTTTCTTCCAATGAATTTTTATTACAATGTAATACATGTTCATTGTGCAAAAAAATCATAAATTTGGAATTAGTTTAAAGTGAATAGATACTTTCTCTCCATCAGGTGCTTGATCTGACTCAGATATTCCCATTATTAACAATTTTTATGCATCTTTTCAAGTATTTCTTAATATATCTATCATATATATAATATATATATAATATATAGTTTTTAGCTTTTTTCTTTTAAGACAAAATATTTGAATTTTTTTGGAAGTTTTTCACATTTGAACATAAGTAGATAATTTAATTTCTCTTAATGTTTCTATGGTATTCTATTTCATGCATAAGCAGTGCTGTGGTATACTTAAGTATTCTCCTCCATTAATCTTTTAAGATTTTTTTCCAAGTATTTTCCAATTAAACAGTGCTACAAAATATTCAAATGGAAGTATTTTTTTGCTTAGATACCAGTATCTGTAAGGGAAATTCCTAAAACATAAGAAGGTAGGTAAAAATTCAAAAATGTTTGATATGCTGGTAACTATTTTAAATTTCCTTTCTAAAGCTTTATGATATGTACATCTCTGAAACTAGGTAAAAGGGTAACTATTTTCCTACTTATTTATTTATTTATTTATTTATTTATTTATTACCAAGAACACGTATTGGCACATTGTATACATAATGATCCATTTATCGTGGTTATTTTGTACCCATACATGATGTACCTTAGTCCCCCATGCCTTCCCCAGCCCTCCCTTCCATTCTCCCCTTTCCTTATTTACAGCAGGTTTATTTACATTTTTCCAGCCTACTTTTTAAACGTTGTGAGTTCATTGCTTTAGTAATGAGTAAAGCTAAGCATTTCCTTTATATTTTATTTCATCATTTGTCTCCCCTCTGCTTTCTTCCCGTCTTTCTTTCATGTAACCACTGATAATATTCTTCATCACAATCATTTAATTTCTTTTTTAAAATTAAAAAAGTACATTTTCATTACATAATGATTACATCCACTGAAACATGTACATAACACACCTAAATTCTTTTTACTCCCCTTTCGCACCCCCTCAGGAGCCCTTAATTTCTAAGTGCTTTTCATATACAGGTGTATATCTGTATATCAATATTTGTTTGACTCTATATAAATTTTAAAACTTATGTACCACAAACAATTTGTAAGAAATAGTTAATTAAATCCTCTTTTTCATAGTTTGTAGTACAGAGGTTTTAAAATTTATATGAAGTCAAATTTATCAGACATTTTTCTTGGTGGTTTATGGGTTTCAAGATATAAATAGAACGTTTCTTTTTCTCCAAGATAATTTTATAAAATTCAGGTTTTTAGCTCCATAGAGTTTGAATGAATTATTGTGTCAGCAAATACATTTTTTAAAATATTTCAAATATCAGAATAATAAATATAAGAAATAATAAATATAACGGTAAGAAAACGATGAAACCAAAATTTCCATTGAGGAGAAGAGTCACAGGGGTAAGAACATTTTGCCCTTTTCCATCTCTGGAGTATTTGTGGAAGCAGAAGAAACTGTCATCCATTTCCCAAGACTTTGTGGGGCCACTCAAGTTGGGACTTAAGTCTCCTTGCTTAAGACAGGACCCTAAATCTACCTTTACTCTCACGCCCCATCATCCAGGAAACTGGATTGAATTTTGAGCAGATCAGGAAGGAAGGAAAATCCACAAGTTGTTGCAGTGACAAGGGAGTCTTTGCATGGATGTGACTCAAAAACGTCTCTCACCTGAAAGGTGTAAAAGTACCTCCAGTCATAGATTTAACAGTTTCCCTGGCTGTTATTGTCTCCAAAGGGCGGCCATAGGCAAACTCAAGTATCTCCTGGAGGAAAGAACCTTTATCCTGCAACCAACTGATTATGTAATGTAACCGAGCAGCTCAGTGTGAAAAGCTTTACACTCAGATTCAGTTCACCGAACTCCATAAACAAACCTGAAAAATTCCAGAGACGGAGCTTTCCAGACACAGATTATCAAATAACTACATTCATTCTTATTCAAAAATCAGGAAATATATAAAAGTTACAGAGAAATTTGAAAAATAGACCAGCAGAGTTCTAGAAATAATAAAAATGACAGAATTGAAATTAATGATGATCTGTTTAACATTGGATTAGGTGTCATGGATGATAAGTTCATAGAAATAAGTCAGAACATAGTGAGAAAAAATAATGATGTAAAATATAAAAGAGATTAAGAGATGAGAAAAATAGAGTGATGTACTCTAACACTTATCTAATCACAATTCCAGGGAGAAGAAAAGAATGTTGCAGAGGTATTATATTTGAAGAGATAATAACTCAAGAAAATAACTTGGGACATTACACAAACTCAAAAATTCCAATATATAAAGCAAGAAATATAAAAATCAGTCTACACATTGATATATCAGATGAAGGCTATGAAAGGTAGAGATATCCAACTGTAGGCTATGAAAGATAGAGATATTAAAAGCAGTCAGAAAAGAAAAATTGCCTTCAAAGAAGCAAGTTAAACAACTGAAATTTTGTTCCTTTACAGATTAAAAGTAAATACCAACCTCAATAAGCTTCAAAATCCTACAATAAGCCAAATTATCTTTTAAGAGTGAAGACAAAATAAAAATCGGTCTGCCAATGTACCCAGCTGAAGGACATTCTCAAGGATGTACTCCAGAAAAAAGAAACATGAATCTGGACAAAGATATGACATAGAAAAATTGAAAAAGCTAAATAAATGGCACATAGTTAAATAATACTGGAAAAATAATAATAATCTGGGAAGGGTAAAACCAAGATTATTGGTAGAACAATGAATAAAATGTACATTTTCACAAGAAAAAATGAAACTGTGCCCTGATCACACACGATACTAAAAAAAAAAAATCAATTGCTAATGAATTAAAAGCATAAATTTGAAGGGGAGAACTCTCATATTATAAGAAATAATTTGAATAATGAATCTTTATCTCACAACAGAAAAATAGTTCTTAAAATGTAATAGAAGAACTTGATTTATTTATTATCATGATTTATATATTATCATGATTTCTTCTATAAGAGAAATATATCATGATTTCTCCTATATGAGAAATCCAAAGTATAAATAAGTTAAAGAGCAAAATAAAAGAGAGCAAAATAAATACCAGCTCCCTATGATGAATATAATCACTATGTACTCCAAACATGAGGTAATAAAACAATTAAGTACAAAAAGGCGGCTAATGAATCTCAAGTCACAGTAAATGTGCATGCTGGGACTTGAACAATGGTTGGGTTAAAGTCATAGTATTCAATGTTTAAAAAATTTAATATTAATAGGATAATTCCTTTAAAGGTCAACAGGGACAAATTTTGTAGAATTTTCAAAATAAACCAAATTCAACAAGTGTGTGTATAAAGGTGTACTACTGAGAAATACTCTGTCACAATGGATTTGGGAAGAAGATCAATGATCATGTGATTGCTATGTATACTACATCTCTATGCTTATCTATATTTTAGGGAGGCATGGTTTAGTATGAATTTACTCTTCAAGCAATCGCTTTATTAATCACTGCATTTAATTGCTCATTGAATTAAATGAGCATTCATCTAAAATGTTGGTACTAAAACTCTACTGGGCTTGTGAGGAATGCAGAGATCACATAGGATTATACTTGGTGTGTGTTCTTAAGAAAATTAAAATCAACAATCAATACATAATGCATAGACAATCATTTTAATCCAATTAACTTGTGATAAATTCTTTAAAACTAGCATAAATGATCAATTCAATAAATACTGATTAAATTCCTATTGATAATCTACAAGTTTGGATATATTAAGATATAGAATAATAAATTCACAGTCTAAATATAAAAAAATAAATTGGAGGTGAAATCAATGGGAAGTCAAACTGGAATTAGCATTGGCTTTGAAGACAAAAAGGGTTGTATGAACATAAAAAGACAAAAGACAATTCAAACCTATGACAAATTAAAAACCATGTTAAATATGTGAAAATTAATTACAGCTGTACTTTAAAAGCAATGATAGTTTTCTAATTTATTATGATATAACAAACATTTATTAACTTGTGGGTCAGTATTGCTATGTCATGAAAAACAAAAATGACAAAGATATTTTTCTCCACCTTCAAGGAGTTTTTACCTGAATAGAAAGATCAGAGAATGGTGAGCATTAGAGAAATTAATTAGGAAGTAATGCAATAAATTTCGATGGTCATCTATGCACAGAAGAAGACTGTGGATGGGGGTGCTGGAGGAAGTATTAGAACTTCTTTTTATGTTTGACTTTTATATAAAACATGAAAAACAGCTCAATCTTTCTAGCATTTGGTGTGTCACTTGACTCTAGTGCCCTTTCTACAAATCTCCATGTGATGGTCCTTCATGCTGGTTGTGGCTGGGGAAGAGCGGGGGTTCTACGAACCAGGGAGGTTTGAGAAGATCACCCACACTGTTACCAGAAAGTCTTTGGAATATAACACAATATACAGATAGCTAATTAAGCAGACATGTAGATTATATTACAAGTTTAAAGTAATCCAACTCTTACCATGTGTATGGAGTTTAAAAAAATGTTTGCAATAAAATTGTGAGTTGAAAATATTGCAAACAATGCAAGCACATGCCAAAATCCAGAAGACAACAGAATAATGCTCCCACCTAGCTACATTATGATTTCAGTTAGGACTAATTGGAGTAAATCAGTGAAAAAAAATGAAATGAACAAGATGACCTGCATCTTGTCCTCAACATCTATGTTCTTGGAAATTCACTGATAATTTTATAAATTAACCAGTGTTAAAAAGTCACAAAAATTATTTATTTCATATTTATCTTATATGTGAATATTGTTTTGCAGTCTTATACTAAAATGCACTTAATTTATGAATAGAATAGCACATATATATAATTAACAATCGAATGCATTTTTTTGTGATAAAATATATTTTATTGCAGAGTATTCAATTTTAAAAAGTTTTGAAGACATTTCACCAAATGAAAACTATGGGGACTCATGGGTTGTGGGAATGGGAGAGAAAGGCAAAATGAGATAGAGTGAAGCTGTATAGGTGGCTGTATTTATGACCGGACTGGGAAAAACAAAGATGAGCTAGAAATCTTAGAATGACAGGAGGATTTGAAGGACTTTAATAAAATAATTAAACAAGTAGCAAGAGCAGGTAACATTTTAGGATTTACAGCAATGTGTGTCTTAAACTGTGTTCTGCCAAGCACTAGGCTGCGCAAGTTTTCAAGATGTGGTCCCTCCAAAAGGTCATTTTGTGACTAAATAAATTATAAAGATATAGATAAAATATTGCAAGACCTTTACTCATTCTTCTTATGACGACCTAAGAGTAGCAAATAGTGTGCAGAATTTGACTTGAGTATGGACCAAAGCATAAGATCTCTCTCTCTCTGTATGGTTCTTTTTGTATACACACATAGCCTCTTCCTTGGGCAAGAATCAAATTATATTTCTGCATATTCTTTTCTAATTGCTCTCTCTTTATATCATATATATATATATTATAAATACAAGTATTTATACATCTGTACAAATATATACAGTATATTTATATGGTATATATACAAATATTTTATATATATTTGTACAGATATATGAAAGGAAGAGAGAGATCCTATTCCATTCTGTGATCAAGTAAAATCCTATACTCTACTTCCTATTACATCTGTATAATGGGGATGTATAGAAGTCTTACAAAATCAAAATTTCAAAAGTGGTTATTTTACCCAAATTTCCTAAAATCTTTATCTCTGTATATCTAGTAGATATATTTATATCCTACACATATGAATATATATGGAACTATGTTAATCTCTAGTAATACACACATATTTACAAAGAACAATGGAGTGAGATGTTGAAGGATTAGAATTAGAATAGTGTGCTGCCATCACACACAAGTAAAGTCTGATTGTCTCTGTCAGGTGCCAGGCCAAAAAAAAGAGGAATATATTGAACTGACATTTTAAAATTTGGTGATGAGAAAGCTAATACTGACTGCCAAGCGAGGACCTTTAGACAAATGTTGAAAACACAGCCCAGGCAGCATGTGAGACACGAGATAGTATGTGGACAGAAAGAAAAAAGTGGCAAGTACTAACTATTCTAAAGTGAAATTAGGCTGAAGAGTGAGAGTAAAGAGAGGTGGGAGTGCTGTGAGCAATGAGCTGTGGCAGTCATGGAAGAGATGAAAGGAGGTAGAAATGGCAACTGTACGGACAAGGGGCCCGGATGAAGGAGGACGGTCACTATTCTTATAAGGCTAAAGGAAGATAGAAAATGTAAGCTGAAATGCTTTAGGACAGTCTTCCCGTGAGTTCGCAGCATAGAAACACACAAACATTTAATGCCACAAGTAAAATGATGCCTGCTGTAGAAATTCTTGTAACTAATATTCACTATGAGGCATACATTTTCTTTTCACAATTTTTCTATTTTCAAGATTTTTATTTTTTAATTAGTACATGTTTGTAATGCATAATGATTACGTTCATTGTGGGGAGTTGGTACATGTGAATAACACATCTCAGTTCTTCTTTCGTCCCCCTTCGTTCCCCTCCTTCCTCCTCCTTCCATTTTTTGATCCCTTTCCCATTTAAAAAAGATCTGCCTCCCTACTTTCCATTATCTATCTTCCTTTTGCTCTTATTTATATTTCAGGTTTCTCATAAAAGAGAAACCATTCATGTGATTATTATGTGTACAACGTACTAGTTCATGTTCTTAGTCAAAAAAAAAAGAGAAACTATTCATTTTAGTAACTGATTTCAATATTTAGTTTTTGACTGATGAGAAACATACCAAGTGACTGATTATGTCTTTTTCTGTATTGAGTGCACAATGTAGAATTTCAAAATAAAGTACTTCAGAAAATTAAGAAGTAGACAGTGACAATAGGGGTTAAAATATTTGAATATATACTCTCCTGCTTATGTCACTTTCCGGTTCTATAAGTGGAAATCCATCTGGTGTTAATATTTCATACTTATTATCAACATTTTAATACATTTGAAATAGAAAAACACCAACACAAGGCATGAATTTGAAACCTCTTATAAAAGCCACTAATATATTTATTTGAAATGATTCTATTTAGACCAAGGACCCATGAAGAGTTTATTTCTTGGGGCTTTGACTGAGTTTTACTCAGACATAATTTTCCACAGATATATTTAGATAATTGCCTGAGAATTGATGTTTTAAGTATTTTGATGGAATGACGGACTATTGTTGGTAATAATGAACACTTTATAAAGTGTCTTTGCAGCAACCATTAATTAGCTTCATTATAGCCTACAGTTAATTCTTGCGAATAACTTATGTAAATGATGAAACTCTAGTAGTTTTTCTGAATATCCTGATAATGAGATCTTGAGAGTTATGAGTGGCAAATTTCTGACAGCAGATACATTTCTTTGTTGCATTTTAAAAAGAAATAATTCAAATAGTAGAATTTATTTAGCTGAAGAGATTTTTCCTTTTCCAAAACCTTTGAAAGTATAAACTGAGAAAAGCAGGCAAAAAAGAGCTTCAGGATTGATCTGCATTTTAAGAACAAAGAAATAAATGAAAATGTGACTATTGTCTTTATCTTCACTGTTATTGTGTGCAGTATCCTTCTATAATCTTTTCCTGTAATGAGACTTAATAGCTGCCTTTGAGATATTAATGGAAATTGTCACAGACAAGGGAGATATTACAGCATCTAATGAACTAAAGTAAGACTAAAAGGAGAGCAAAAGAACAATAAGTAAAATCTGTACAAATACAAAGAATTTAACTAGTTTCTAAAATTTAACCCTGTATTTGACTCTGCCACAAAATCTAATGATGGAAATATATTCCTATTCAGGTATATCTGATATCATTTGTCAAATATAATTAGTAATTCCTTTTTTTATTTTACATTTAAGTAAAATTTAAAATTTAAAAACCTCTTGACTTCCTACAATTTAACACTATATCTAGAAGAATAAATTTTATATAATTCAAAGAGCAAGTCAGATCCTGAAGTTTGTTACAGTAAACAAAATGATGGGTTCCCAGGGGGAAAACAAACGGAGCATTCAATAAAACTAAAGAAAATAATACGTGGAACAATATGATAATTTATTTTTATATCAAATAATTGCTATAAGAACTATGTAAACTAACTTAAGTGTGTAATTTACAAATTATAAGTTTAAATTAGTTTTTTTAATAGCTGCTACCATATTGACTCTGCCTTTTTCAAGACTCACCTTTGGGCAAAACTAATAATCAGAAAATTGACGCTTAGGTAGCATAATTTTATAAATGCACACTCTGCTTTTTTTCCTTAAAAGCTGAGTGGTGAGTGGTTGTCAGTAAAGCAGCTGTGTACAGCCATCTAACTAAAGAAGGATGAGGGATTGAGCTGTCAGGTAGAGAATCATGAGGTTGGGACATAAGTTATAATGGAATCAGACTTCTTTGTGGGGGATGATTCCTCTAGGGGCAAATGGTAAATGATGCCATCCCAACTTTGTGAGGACAAGATGCATGCCAGGTTTCTGCCAGGATAGCAGTGGATGCTTAATTAAACCTGGGATTGTTAAAATGTCTCCTTTTTATAGTCCTGAATAATATGGAGCTAATGAACAGATTCCATTTTAGATTCGAAGAATCAGCTCGCTAGCAAGGATAGATTCTTTAATGATTTGATTTACTAAAAGAAAAAAAAAAAGGAGAGTGTTTTTAGCACAACCTCTGTCTACATATACATGCACAATATTCATTGTGAATTGATTTGTCTTGAAAACAGCATTCCATTTTAATCATATATTTTGGTTCAGAAGTGAAAAAAGTGAATCTTTGTCCATTGCCGCCTGTTTTCCCCCTCTAATTTTCAGACATGTAGAACATTCCCCAAATTTTTAGACAGTTAATGCTTATCCCATGCTTACGAAGAAATACTTATTATTTCCTTTAACTGTGGCTATTACAAACAGAGATTAGTGGCCTCCCTCTTCAGAGCTCTCAGTACTGAAGTGGCACAGGCTATTAACATTCTAGCCTAAGTGGTCAGAAGCTTCCTTCTGCATTCCTGTCGAAAGGCCACTAAACCCGCGTTTGTTCTCTTTACACTGTGTAATCCATTCTTGTCCTTTCTGATTGGTTGCTGCCATTCAATATGCCATACTTACTAATAATGCTATATAACTACGGAATCTTTTCTGCCTACAAGAGAAATACCAGTAAAAGACACAAATTAAATCAGGCAATACTTGTAATTGGTGTTGTGATTTGCCTTCCTCAGAAATATTATATTCCAGGAAAAATATAATGGAACACGAGAAATAATTTTGAGCTATTTTTATTAGTAAAATTATACTAAGTATCATGCCCATATTTATAGTTGATAATGAAAACAGGTCAGTTATGTAACCACTAAGGCAGTTACACAGAGCGCCTAACAGGATGTTGAAAGATGGAATCATTTTCTGGCTCTGTTCAGTGCAGGTCTTAGAATAGCCCTAATCTGGCAATTCTTTCGTGTTTATTTCATGAAGAAATTTAAAAAACACACACACACATTTGTGAGAAGATTATACACACATTCTTTATCACTTTGCTCAGTTAATTTAGAAAATAATCACATATTTCATCCAATTGTCTAAATCTTAAAACTATATAAGATTTCTTGGCTACACAGGTATCTGTGTCTCCCCTAGGTATCAAAGGATTAAGAATGAGTTTTAGTATTTTCAATATGTACCTGTTACACGACCTCAGTCTGGTAAAATGTGTACAACGCATTTTTTAGTTAAATAATCGATTAAATAATAATTTTATGTGCCTATTTTATAGCAGGCAATGTGCGAGACACGAGCTAGAACAGCGAGTAAACTGGGACAACAATTCCTACCTGCCAAAATACATCGCAGGGAGGAAACAGGAAACAAAGATTAAATATTGTACATCAGAAGAGATGAGTGCTACAAAGAAAAATAAACCAGGAGCACAAGATCGGAAGCGTCCCAAAGGGCAAGGCGGCAGCCGACGCAGTCTAAGGTGCACACACCTATAGGACCGATGCTGGCAATTTGTGCTTAGGACACACTCGCATTGTATCAAATTCTTCACTGGAATACTATTAACTGTTCAGATATGATATATTTAGTTCTGCTATTGGATACGTCACATTTAATGTTTTTCTACACGATTCTTTCAAAGTTTTATATGTACTAAATATTTAAGCTTTTATCTAAACCTACTTTAACCGAATAGTGATGTAAATTAGCAAAGGAAATTCTATTATTTCATCCAGGGACAGCTTTTTTACACGGTAAGAAATTACACGGGTTTCACTTAAATTTGGTCTTCTCCTGACTCATAATGATCCCTAAAACTTCAACTCTGTTGGTCGAGGATGGATTCCAAAGTGCGCACGGCACGAGAGGGTAGAGCGAGGTGGTATGGTACTTTGATTATTATGACTATATTCTTTTAAATATAAAAATACTATTAAAGATACAACTCCTCGTGAATAGTTTTCCCTTTGATGTTATCTCCACTTCAAGAAATTCTCATGAAATAGGTTCCATTTGAGATTAATTTTTTTCAATCTTTATTTTTTGATAGTACATGTTTGCAGGACGTAATGATTTTATTGTGGCCAGCAATGATTGGTTTTGTGAACTTTGAGAGGCAGCCTCATTGTGATCAGTTAGAACAGGAAGGCTTTATTTTCATAAATGGTAACTGAGGTGAATGGCAGAAAAATGCAGACAACCTCTGTTTTCTGGCCTTCATAGCTGTGTGTCTCTAGAGTGTGAGTTTAGCCCTTCGGCTCTAACAGACAGCAGAATAACTCAGATTGCTGTTTTAGAATTTGGTGATCACCTTTTAAAAATTGATTAACTCCCCTTTTAGAGGTGTTTTTGTTTTTTTTTAAATGTAAATTCTTTAAGGAATAATCTAGCTATTCCCATACATGTCTGTCTACCTATACAGTATTACCCTTTAAATAAAATGTGTGTTTAGAGATTTTTACATCTAAAACAGCTACATTTTCAGTGCACTTAGAATCTTTTTGATTTATAGTTGTTGAATTTTAAAATTTATATTTATTCCACAAAATCCCTGTGTATTCATTTTTACTAGAAATATTTATTTCATTGCTAACTTAATATGCTTAAAATAATTTTCAAAAGTTTCACAATTTATAAATCTATTTTTCCTCATTCATTCGCAGAGAAGTAAATTGTTATATGAAATCAATTTTTTTTCTTGTGAGAATCAATTATATGAAAAAGATTATATGGTAATAAAAACAAAATAGTGCAAACTAGGTAGCATTTTAATTACATTTAATTCACGTTGTTTCTTTTTTACTGATAATCAATTTCTGATCCTCACTAATTTATAAATAGACTTGTATGACGTATGTAAATTTTTTATTATATGATTAACAAAAAATTTGTAACAGCTCTGTTGATTATTTCCTTTGCTGTGCACAAACTTTTTAATTTGATGTGGTCCCATTCGATTATGCTGGATATGATTTTTATGCTTTTGGTGTCCCGTTCAAGTCGTCTCCGCCTGTGGCTATGGCTTCAAGTATTTCCTGTGATCTTCAGCTGTGTTGGCTTCTTATTTTGGTTTCTTATCTAGGTCGTTGATCCATTTTGATTTGATTTTAGTACCGGGCGAGAGAGAGGGTTCTAAGTTCAATTTTGTGCATGGTGTTCACTAGTGTTTCCAGTACTATATGTTAAAAAGACAGTCTTTCCTCCAGCATGTGTTTTTGACCCCTTAGGCAAAAATCAGATGACTCCAGGTGTGTGGGTTTTTTGGTGTTTGTGTCATTTAATCTATTCCATTGGTCTGACACTGTATATTTTTAAAAGAAATTAATATATACCATTTATTCATTCTTGGATTCAAAAAACATTTATGGGACTGAACTTTATGTTTAGAATATGGGCTAAAAATATATGAAGAACTTCCTACCCAATATGAAAAACTGGTGATGAAATTATTGTAAAGATACAATGTCATTGTGCAACAGTACAAATGGGTACAACCTGGTGCAAGAATTTAAAAATGCAATAACTTTGCTTTTTGGGTCAAAAAAGGTTGGACAGGGGAGGTAATACCTAAGCTGGATTTTGAAAGATAACTAGAAGCTTACCAAACAGAAAGCTGAGCGCAAGGTACTGTGGGCAGCAATTCAGATAACAGGAGAGTAAGAGAGTGGGGTGAGGTTCCAGCGGAGTAAATAAATACGAGTGCAGAGTAGTTTGGTGTATTTGGGGATATCACCACCTCAGAGTAATCGGGCTGAGCTAAATCAGAAAGGTTTTTTATTGGTGAATGCACTCTAAAATGATTGGTATGGAGTGCAGGTGTGTTCTCTCCTAGTATCTTCTTTAGGATGATTGTATTGTGTCCCTTAGAAATATACCAAAGTGTACAACAACTATTCCAGAGGCCCCTGGCTTTCAAGTTGAAAACATAAATGTTTAGATGTTAAAGTTCAAAGGTAAGACAAGCAAGTCCCTTATCTGTTGGCTGCATTGAAAATTCAGAAGTAAAATTGTTCTGTACTTTATTTTCTTGTTTTGTACAGCTATTTTCAGTTTAGATAGAAGATATGTGTAATAATACAAATCAACTAAATCAAGTTGATTAAAAAAACAGATAATCAGCTTTGGGAAAAGAACACACACATGGTTCACATGGATTCACTAAATACTAATGGAATATTTTCTAAGTGCTGTAGTATAGGATATGTATATGGGTAAGATACACTTCTTACTCCTGAGGATTTTATGATCTTTCAAATAGTTGGAGAAATAAACAGATAATTTTTAAAAATTATGGCAGATTACAAGAAGGATAGGCACATGTAGAATTCGTGGAAGCACAGAATAATGTTCTCCGTGAATTTATGCAGTGCTTCTTGGTTGAATTTCAGCTGTCTAGAATAATGAGTAGGAAGAGTCCTTCAGTAGGCAGAGACTAAGTAAAAGCAGGACACCATGGTGTTAGCAGTAACTCAAAGAATCTGAAATTTGTGAACCGTCAGGTTTAGAGAATATGAATGAGGCTAGAAAGGTGAAACTATGGGGCTAGACAGAAACGAGTCGGGGCAGAGGGAGCCTTGTAGCCATGTTAGGGAATCTTGAATGGACTCTGTGGTTAATGGAGTCATTAAACAGTTTGGCAGCAGGAAGACAGAATCTTGTTTATATTTTTAAACCCTGTCCCTTGCTGAAGTGTTGCATTTTAGGGGTGTGGTGGAGAAGTGACTCTAAGCCCTAGATGGCAGAACCATTCTCTGCCTTTTTCACTTTTGCCACAATCACCTATGAAGGAGAGTTGCTCTATGCATTTTCATCCAATAAATGAGAAAACAAAACGAAAACAAAAACACCTTTTTGGGGGGAGAGAGAGAGAGAGAGTGAGAACCCTGACTCAGAGAAGGGGTAGTAGCAAATAAAAGATGAATAAAGGAAACATTTCTAGAAATTAACATGAACAAAACTTGATGAGTACTTCTGAAAGGAAGAAGGAAAAACAAAGTTTCTGGACTTGAGGAGATGGAACCTTTTTGGTCATGTTGACTTTTTAAAAGAATTCTCTAGGGGACACAGAAGTGTGGTATACACATTTTTGCTTCTTAAAGATTCATTTGTATTCTTGGCTCTTACACATGCAACGTTAGCAGGATTCCAAGCATTCATCGCTTGATACCTTTTTCTGAATATGCATACTTTGCCTCCAACGTGACAGCAGGATTTGTGAGGATAAAATCTGTGTCTAATAATCTCTTCATACAGCGTACAGCAAGGGTTTTTAAGCCTTTACCAGTGATTTGCATTATTAATTTCAATTATGATTCCAAGTGGTAGATCATATGTATATATGTAAAAAATTTCATTTTAGGTACAATGATGTATTTCTAGAGTGTCTCCAAAATACTGTCTTCACCACTTATTATATAAGAACAAGGCGTCATGAACCTTAGAATTTATTCCTTTTAAACTTTGGTACTACAGCCTCAATGATTAATGCCTTAGATAGATCATGTTTATTATACAAACTGTGATCTACAGAAATGATGATAAGTGCATTTCCCCTGACCACAATTAGCGATTATAGTTTGCACGCAGAGGTTCCAATTTCAGAACTGAAATTAGTTCTTCCTCTTTTTTATTCTGATTTGTGATCTTGTGCTTTCCACTGTGACTTGACTCTCTCCATTGTGGGTTTTCTGACTTATTTCAGGATGATTTAAAAGACAAACAAGAACTATATCTTAAAAAAAATACTATTAAAGTACATAAAATTATTTAGGCAGAGTTGATATTTTAAAAATAGCCATCTTAACTTTAAAGGAATGAGAAAAAGTATAGTACAAGAAAATAGAGCTTTATATTTTTCATGAAGTGGTGTGTGATTTGGGTCTGAAAGACAAGTTAGAACTTAATTATTTTTAAGCATTATTTGAAGGTTTTTGCTCACACTGATGAGAGGAAATTTAAAGGTGGAAACAGTATATATCAATAATTTATAGGTATTAACTTATATATATAAATGAATATCTTAATAGTTATAAATCTCTTGCATTATTTTTACCAGTAGGAAACAATTATATGAGTGAGAACTTGAAGAAAAAAAAAAGCAACATAGTTCAAGCCTAAATTTGCTTATCCTAACTCCTGAAACTTATCTCTGTAATAGTAAATGGTTTAATGTCGTCTTGCTTTTGTAATATTCAGGGGCAGAGATTCTGATAGAAATAGTTTAGGTGCATAAAGACAACTAATTCAATGTGCTGAACTCAGATGAGTTTTTAAACATATAATATTTTTGTGTATTCTATAAAATGGGAAAAAGCATGTATATTCAAATCTTGCCATAAGAGATTGCTGATGAATATGTAATTAATATAAAATTTATTCTCCATTTAATTTCAAAACAACTTATATTAAAATTCACTGGTGGAAGTTGGAAGGTGTTAAATTCTAAATATTTTTTAATATATATGTCAGAAGTGAAAAATAATTTGATATGGTCAATGCATATGGTCAATATACAGTAAAATATGTTTATTTCTACTTATTAAAAATGTTGAAAACAGGGTTGGGGATTTAGTTGAAGTGGTAGAGCCCTTGCCTAGCAAGAACAAAGCCCAGAGTTCAATTCCCAGCACCCACCCCCCCAAATGTTGAAGACATTAGAAACATTTTGTAAATCATGGACTTAAAATATTTAAAAAATTTCGTATTAGTAGTAGTTTTCTCCCAAACTCTGCTTAAGTCTAGAAATTTTCTTCATTATTTGAAATACTTATGAGAGGATAGTATGTAATTTTACAAAGTTGTAAATAAGAGAAAAACTATAGCTTAATAAAACAGGCTAATTCATGTAAGTACCTCAAAATCAGATTCATTATTTATGTGGCAAGAAGGAAGACAAATGGATCAGGTAGAAGTATCTTCCAGCCTGGGAAGTTGTGTGGTCATAGACTCATATATTTCTAATTGTGTAACTTGGCTGTGTGTTCAGGAGAACATCATTCAGATATCCTTGTCTTGAACATTTTGATTTTTTTTTTAAAAAATATATGAGTCTCCTTTAAAAGCTTTCAGCCTCAGCCTTTAGGTAGTAAATCAAGTTTACCTGAGTATGCATTGTAACTGTCCAATCCATGAAAGTGATACTCCATTTGTTTTGTGATATTTGATTCCCTTTTAAATACTTTAAAATGGAGATTCCAGTCTGGCTGTGTGGTAGGAAGGTATGTAATAGCTAAGTGTATTCACTTGCCTTCAATATATTTAAAGGGTCTTAAAATACTTCTTTACAGTGAATTCATGGTCGTATTCACTGCCTATCGCAAAATAAGTAAAAGTTAGAAATGAGAGTGTATCATCATGAACATATATTTCTCCTCCTGTCTAGTTCTGAGATATGAATGCATCAAAATGGAGCGAGAAAAGGATTTCAGAAAAAGACACACGTTGTTGACTAGCTTTTAGGACTCAACTCGAGCTGGGAGTAGTTGCAATTGACTATATCATTAGAGTGCCTAGAATTCTTTGAATAGGCAGAATCCATTCACTGGAAACTATTCTCTCATATATATATTACAAAAAGAATAAATAAAGCTGTATGTAAAAACAACAAAGGATATTTTTAAGAATGGAAAAAATAACATATTTGTAGACCAATGAAAAAATCCTGTAGAAGTGAAACATTTGAGGACACAGCCCATACTATTATAAATGATATGAGAGAATAATCTAGTAGGTATATGATAAAGGATATAATCTGATACTATGTTGCAAATAAAATGGGATGTAGGAAACTTTAAATGAGATAATAGAGAGGGATCCCTTCTCCTGAGGGGTGTGTAACTGTAAGGAACCATTTCCAGGACAGGGACGCTCTCGGCAGAGAGGTTAACCAGTGCAAAGACGGGAATGCAGGGCTCAGTTTGGTTTTCTGTGAAAAAAATGAAGTTCCTTGGAGGCTAATGTAAAGAACTTGCATTGTATTGTAAGAGCAGTGTAAAGACACTGTAAAGTGTTGAAAAAGTTATGTTGATCAGTACATGGAAATCAGTACTGAGAAACGGATAAGGCATTAGAAGTGGGTTGTAATAGGACAGATGAGCTGATGGTGACATGGCTTAGAATGGCTGTGGAAAAAGTGTATGAAGACAGAATTTTAATTTTACTTAAGTAGAAGCATTTGAATAAGCATTTAGAGTACTCTGCACTAACTTTACAATGCCAATACCTGACATTTATTGACCACTTGCTGTTTTCTGAGCTTCCCCGAGTGGTGGTGAGCATTTTGTTAGCAGCACTTTGCTTACTCTACATGTCAGCCCTTTATGAGACAGGTGATAGGCTCTTTTTACAAGTGAGGAGCTGAACTTTAGAGAGGCGCTTCCACTTTCTTGGCTGTACACAGCACCTGTGGGGTCTCTAACCTGGTGTGCTCGGCCTGACGTACACAGCTCAGTCACCCTTTTTCTTTCCAGGTGGACATCTTTAATCTTCAGTCTCTGTCAGCAGAGCCATCTACATTTCAGGCTTCAACACACTATTGTTTGTCAGCGCTAGTCCGTCCTTAAAACTTGTGACAAATCAAAGGGTGAAGGGGGTCTCCCCTTTCTTATTAGGGATTTATCGACCCCTAAAATCAATTCAATCAAATGTCTACACAATTTCATTTTCCAAGCTACTTCCCTTAGTTTGATCTAATCCCATTTTCCCTTCTTGTTTGATCCCACCCGGACTTTTATGTACAAATCTTGATTATTGTGCCATTGTAAGTAGAAGGATGAGAAGCCTATTCCTTTTGATAAATATAAAAGTGAGATCTCCAGACATACCGTGAGTCTTTCTCTGTCACTTTTCTCCTGGTCCAAATCCAGAGGGTGAGTATAGGTGTATGTAAATGATAACTCAGATTCTGGGGACATTGTATCTCCACAGAAACAAAAGAGACCCCAGCAAAATTTTTCAAGATTAAGAATGGAGATACTAATGTTTTGCTCCTCCTTAACTGGCATGCATGTTTAAAAAAACACAGAAGAGGGGCTGAGGATTTAGCTCAGTGGTTAGAGTGCTTACCTTGCAACCACAAGGCCCTGAGTTTGACCCCCAGCACAAAAAACAAAACAAAACAAAACAACCCCAGATGGTTAACTAAGATAAATGCCAATGTAGAAAGAGGATGCTGGATTTGGAGGGAAGCAGTTGGGATTCATAATAGTTAAGGGATAACATGAATTGCAGCTGACCATTTCAATGTGTAGTTTACATTCATTACTTCATCGATAGAACTCTTGTTGCCATTTTCAGATGAGGAAACTGAGGGTTCTTGGTAGTTAATGGCTTGATAAGGGGCACAGTAAATTGCCAAGATTCTTGAAGCTGCTAACTGTAAAAGCTCAGCTTTACCTATATGCTTCCCTGCCTCTTTCTCCTCCCTGATCTGCTCCTTCCTGCTCCTTGAAGAATTACTAAAGCTTAATGCCTTATGTGTCAGGTCAACATTTTAAAAGTCATTTTTCTTTCATCATGTCTCCTACCGCTGGGAATCTGCTCAGTGCAAGCAGGAGAATGCCCGCTAGATTACTTCAGTCAAGTTCTTGGGCTGACCACAGAAGTCTACCAGTCAAAAACGATTTTAAAGACTCTCCAATGCTCCATACTTCTCCAAGGAAAGGGAATATGGGTAGGAAAGTCTTGTAAGCTACAAACAGGGACATAAGCGACTTGGGGGTGAAATCATAATTTTTAATAATTCTAGTCTTTTTGGCGCCATGAAGATAGATTTATTTAGTGAATATTGACAGTCATATAAATAGAAAACAATAAGCAAAGAGCTAACACTTCCTGCTGATCATGTAAATAGAGGCAGTAGAAGATAGTTATGTGCAAAGAAATTAATTCTTTACATTTCTTTAGTTTTTTAAATATATCAGGAAAAAATACCAACACAGGCAAAGGAATTTAACTTATTACACTTTTTCGTCTTTCTATCTTACTCTTTGCCACCCTGAAGGAATCTTATACTTCATCCAGTTTGATATTGAAACACCATTTCAAACCTTCTCAAACTGGCCAGTGTACACACGATCACATTTTTTTTGTTTGTTTTTGTAATGTGGTGTTACCTAGTGACATTTTAAAAATATAAAAAATATTAGCTTTTGCAACATAAAATAGGCACCTCAATATTTGTTTTAAGTTTTATTTTGAAAACATCAGTCTCCAAAGTCTTTGCACATTGCTGTGCCTCTCATCTGAATGGTTTGAATAAATTCTCTTTGTTTTTCTTTCTAAAGGGTCGGAAGATGATTGTAAAGACTCCAGAGAATGTAAAAGGTCCTGATAATGAGCAAAATATGAGGAGTAGGAATCTGGTTTATCATATAGATGCTAAAAGAAGATGAGTATTTCTTGTTGAGTCTGAGAAGGCCGCGGTTAGAGAGCCTGTGAACCAATTGCCTCCATTTGAATCTCTGCTCTGCTAGTTACTTACCTCAGTTTTCTCATCTGTTTTGTGGTAATTGTAGGAGATTCGATATGTGAGCAACACGATGAACTTAGGACAGTGGCTGGCTCTGCATTTATTGAGTACATTATTTCTAATCATTGTTTAATGTCTGATTGAGAACTGGTACTTTGGAGTTGAACAGCGATTCTGCATCTGTTGAAGCAACAAGAACGCTGGCTCAAGAACCCAAGTTTAAGGTTGTTTTAACTTTTTATAAAACAGCCAGAGAACAGCTCTCCTTTGCCTAAGAATTCACGAATTTTTATTTGAAAGATATCTTCCAGTTTACTTAGTTCAAACCTTTCTTTCTATGGAGGTGAAATCTCTGAGCAGGTAGGAAAGTAGCATGAATGGTCTGTGACAGGTCAAAACTAGGATTCAGGTCTCACGAGGTCCAGTCTAGTGTCTCAGAAACAATAAAGTATCTTTCATGCAATGATTTGGTCTCCCATTGAACATTCTGCCACAAGTATTTTCCTAGTAATGAAGATGTTTAACCTTTTAAATGCTACCTTTGCTATCACGGCCCAGGCTTGGTGTTCACCATCAAAGTGTTGCAAAGTTTATTTCTAGGTCAACAAAGCATACCACCTTAGATTTGTGCCACTGGGGAGCCTTCTCATTGTCTCAGGTTTTGCTGTACACAGAAACCAGAGAGAATTTTGAGCCTATAAAACAGTGTATAAAAAGTGTAAGTGTTTGGATAAGCACGTTGTGCTTGATAGGTATTATTCAGTAAGAACTGCCTCTTGACCTTGAATTCAATTATTCTAAACATACAGTGACGCTCGGGTGGAGCTTGGGGAACGAAAGCGTTTGATGGAGAAATCAGTTCCCTAGCATGGGGAAGAACCTTAAATTCACGACTCAAAGCGATGCAACGAACTGAAGAAAACAGAACAGCTTTAAAATGTTTAGCTATAATGCCCCAAAGACCCACTGTAGATTGTCGGTGAAGGGAATGAAGTTGTTTTGGGAGGCCATATATAATATTTACGATTGCAAGAAGGATGAAATCCCTTTCTATGATAAAATTACAGTAGCTATCACACATAGAATGTGGTCTGTGTGCCAGACAGCATGCATGGTGCTTTATCAATAATCTTTATGATACTAAATCCCCCCAATAAACTTGTGTGGAAGGTATTATATCAAGAGCTTGGCATGTAGTAGCACTCAATAAATAATTGTTGCTTAGATGAAAAAACTGGCTCAGTGAGGTGTCTGCTAAGTGGAGGAAGCAGCATTCTAACCCAAGTTGCTCATTCTGGAAGGCCAAGCTCCTTCACCATCATGGCTTTCTATGGTGGCATTTTCTCAGAGTCACAGAGGTGTCTGTTGCATGGGGTGGAACTCCTTGTGTTGAATGCTTAGGTTGATTCATGAATATTTGTGAATGAATGCACATTACAAGAAGTTCAAAGTGTTTTTAAATGCACATTTTTTTCTTGCCAGTTGCATGTAATTTTAAAGTACTAGAGATAAAAATGAAGGAAAAATCATACTCTAAAATTAAAGTTCAGAAACTATTTACTATGGTGCTTTGTATGTTGCATAATTCCTTCTGCTCCTTGTATGTGCAGGTACCAGAATTTGGGTTTAAAATTCAGTTTTTATGCCAGTATCACGTTGTTTTGATTTCTATGTCTCTGTAGTATGCCTTGAAATTAGTTATTGTGGTATCTATAACTTTGTTCTTTCATTTAAGAATGCCTTGAACAGGCTGGGGATTTAGCTCAGTGGTAGATAGCTTGCCCAGCAAGCACAAGGCCCTGAGTTTGATCCCCAGCACTGCCCCCCACAAAATGCTTCGAGCAATTCAAGATTCTTTGTGCTTTTATATGAATTTTAAGATTTTTTAAGAATATTTTTTCTAGTCCTGTGAGGGATATCACTGAATTTTGATGAGGATTGCATTATATCCATAAATCACTTTAGGTTGTGAGAACATTTTAGCAATATTAATTCTTCCAGTTCATGAACAAGAAAGAGTTCTTTTTTCTTTTCTTTTCTTTCTTTTTTTGTGTTCTTTAATTCCTTTCATTGGTTATTTTGTAATTTTCAATGAAGGGTTCTTTTACTTTCTTGGTTAAATTTACTACTAGGTATTTTTTGTAGTTATCGTGAATACTACTTGTAAAGGAAGTGATTCATAATATCAAAGATATATTGTCAATACCATCATTATTGAGCTATGCTCAATAGTTCAGATATGGAGTCAGCTTAGAATCAACCTAGATGCGAACCCATGGATGAAGGGATAAAACACAGAACAACAACAACAACAACAAGTACATCACATTTGCTTTATTCCTTCATCCATGGATATCACTGATATATATATATGTATATGTATGTGAATATTATTCAGCCATAAAGAAGAATGAAATCTTGTCATTTGCAACAAAATGGGTGGAATTGGAGGACATCATGTTAAGTGAAATATGTCACAGAAAGACAAATACTATATTTTTACTCTCATACAGGGTATGTATAATGGTGATTACTACATGCCGGGAAGGTTGGGAAAGTAAGAGGAAAAGGGAGGTTGGATAATGGGTGCCAAATTGCTTACAGAAGTTTCTACAGTACAGCGGAGTGACTACCAACTCACAATAACCTATAAGACATTTTATGAAGATGTAGAAAAGACGAGCTTGAAGTTTTCGAACACAAAGAAATGAGGGAAATGTCAATTATCCTGACTTGATGAATTCACACTCTGTGAATGTTAAAATACCACCTTGTATTTTCATTAATAGATAGAGTTAATGTACGTTAATAGGAAACTCAGTTTTTAATGATTTCCTAAAATATGGCTAGCAAGCATTTAGGAAATAGAGAAAAACCTAAAAAAAAATCAACATCTAACTTAGATATCAAATTATTCTGTGTTTACTATGCAGAATACTTAGAGAAATGTGAAATATCCTTATATCATTGAAGATAATCGGCCTCATTATTTGTATTCATTTTTTAACAACTCAAATCTGAGTATGTATTGACCAGCAGTTCTAGTGTATTTCATCATATCTTTATTTATTTATTTTCATTTATTTAATTTTTGAGACAGGGTCTCACTCTGTGGTTCAGGCTGGCCTTGACCTCACTCTGTAGCCCAAGCTGGCCTCAAACCTCTCATGGGGATCCTCCTGCCTCTTTCTGGGATTACAGGCGTGCACCACCACACCTAACTTTTTGTTTGTTTATTTTAATTAAGGAAGTGAGGTTCTATTTCTCCGAAGAAACACAATTTTGTTTTACATGTCTTATTTATAAATTCTTATTTTAAACACAGTTTTTTTTACGACTTTTGCGAGTACTGATATACACATCTGACAGAGTGTACACAGTGTTCATCAGAATACGTTAAATTATATGCTGAATACACATAACACTTTCTTTTGTCACACTTTTGAGCAGTTAAATTTCCAAGCAGGCCATCAGGTCATTCATATACCATGGAGAATGTCTTAGCAGGTTTCAAAATTATGTATTACATGACCTTAGTATTTTGAGGTTTTTAGCAACTTTTGTTAAATATATTATAGTCCTTTTTTTCTAATACTACTCATTACAGGTATATGTAGGTTTTCTTAAAGAAACATTACATGGGACATTTGAAGATAAAGCTATGTATAGGTCCCCATCAACAAGGGAACCAATCTGTGCAAAAATGGTACTGTGTGGTGTGACTACCTAAGATAACGCAAAACCCAAACCTAGAATCTAAAATAAAGCTAGTGCAACTGTGTCTATGTGATTGCCAACATTGGTTAGAGATGCACATATTAGTGTATCTAATTTTATGTATATTTAACTAAGGTAGGTGCAGAATTAGTATGAATGATGTGCCTATTAATATTAGTTACATGGTGTTTACATATCAAATAAAACTGAGGATAATGTTTTAAATATAAATAAGGTCAGGTCTAAGATAAACTTATTTATTTGATATTGCTTTAAAGTTTATATGTAAGAAGTGTCATTTTTAAGAGATACAATCCTGAATAAGTATAGCCTTGATCACCAATGCAAATAACCAAGACAGAAAAATAATATGTAATCTCAAAATTATGCATATGTATTGATTTTTTGATGTATTTTGCAAAGGCAATCAGAAAAATATATAACAATATAACATTTGTGGAGAGACACTGTTTTTAAAAGAATATACATAAGGGAGTACTACTCAACCATAAAGAAGGACACATTTGAGTCATTTGTAGGAAAATGGATGAACCTTCCATAATTCTAAATAAAATGAATCAGACACAGACGGTTAAATATTTCATGGTTTCTCTTACTTGAGAAACCCAAATATAAAAATTCTAATGCAAAATTAAAGAAAGATGACAGGAAACAAAGAGAGAGACTTTGTGGAAGTGGGAAGAGGATCTTGGGATGGAAGGAGAGGGAAGTAAAAAGTATCAATTTGTAATATGTGTATACACCAGTACACGCCTGTGATGACATTCATTATGTATGGTTAATATACACTACTAGAATATTTTTTAAAGGAGTTTAAAAGAATACAGAAGCCAAAAGTGGTGTACATACCTGTAATCCTAGATCTTGTCTCCAAATTCAATTCAATTCAATTAAAAAGGGTTTTGGAGTGTAGCCCAGTGCAAAGGCCCTGGGTGCAATTCCAGTACTGTAAAAATAAATAGATAGCTAGATAGATAGGTAGATAAGGCATTCCCTGGGAAAACTGAAAACAAAGACAAGAACAATTTTGAACACATTCTCTGATGCTTAAGTATTTGCAGTATTAAACTAGTGTGTATACTTGGAGGTGGAGAAAATCATGACTCAATACCTTTTAAAAATAAACGGTGAGTATAAAATGAAAATATCTGTACAAGAGAGATGCTCAAGTAATTAAAGTAAGTACATAAAAAACTAAGACTCTTTATGTTCCCATTTTCATTCCTCAAAAGAACTGTTATGGGCAGGTTTTCCTCTGTGTACATACCCACACACAGACACACACACGCATCTCGATGTAGTATTGAAACTTGGATTATGGGATATGGCAATAGTTTATATTCTTTTCAAATTGCTTCTTAATATAATATTTAATATATCATCCCTACTAATGCATGCAACATTGTTTTCAACTTTTGCTTTGAAACCAATGTATGAATGTGCCATGATTTATTTAAGAAGTAACCTCTAGGCAGTACTTAATTTCTTTCCCATTTGTTGTTGGTATAATTGAAATATGTCTTGCTGGTTCCTGTATACATTCCATTTTGTAGTGGAGGGAAGCACTGAAAGAGAAAAAGTCCTGTAATGGGAATCTGGGTCAAACTTTGTAAGTCTTTAAAATCTTGATATTGATAAAATGTCTTTCATACAGATTGTACCAACTGGTTGGGTGGTAAGGAAATACCTATTTTTATTTTTCTCCATGATCTTTTAATCAGCATGATAGATTAACTTAGTATTACATTTTGGTGTTAATTATATTAATTTATTTAATTATTTAATTAATTTATTTAACTTAATTTAATTATTTAATTATAAGAGTTGATCAGCATTTTTTTTCCCACACTTACTAGCTGTTTGTATTTCTTTTTTCATCATTTATTTATTTCCTTTATTTATGATTTTACTGCTGGATATCTTTTTGTCATTGAATTATAAATGCTTTTTTAATGCTATGGGTATCAGCATTTTGCCTTTCATGAGTTAAAATATTATTTCCTGCTTATCATGTGGCTTCTAATTTTGTTTATGGGATTTTGTATTTATACTGAATTGAAAAATAAATAGTAGTTTTTGAATTTTTGCATTGTTTCCTTAAAAACTTTTCTGTCCAAGATTATTTAAAAATTAAATACCACATACCATCTATATCTATATCTATATCTACATCTATATCTATATCTATATATTATTTCCTTCTTCTATATCTGCTTAAAGGTATGGCAAATTTATAATTCAAGGAGGGAAAAATGTCCTTTAATCTGACTCTACTACTGAGTCTTTATGTGGTAGTTTATTTATAAATTAATCTTAGTGCTGTGTTTCAAGTTAATAGTGTGATAATCAAATGATATCTCTTTCCACAAAAAGAATACTTATAATTTAGAACAAGAAGGTTCAAACATAAATAATTGCCTATTGCTGATAAGTGCTTTGGGTGGGAAGCGTGGGTTAGCATGCGCATTTCTTAGGTACGATATTAGGACAATCTAGTTTCAACAGTGTGAGAACTGATAGGTGAACGAGAGTGATTTCTCTTGTTTTAATTAGCAATAAGTCAATCTCAATTTAGTTCTTCAGGAGAGCGATGTGTAAATTTTACTGTATACTCCACTATGCTATATTGAAAATATAAATCATGATTTCTGTGTATGTTCTTGGTGTCTGAAAGCTGCTTGGCTCTAAGCCCAGCTCTTCAGCCTACACTTCCCCGTGTAATAACTATTAGGCCCTATAATTCGCTTGGCTCTTCGCCTGCTGCTCCTGGCTGGAATCCTCAGTTCAAGTTAAAGAGTGGTGATACATAACTTTTGAAGATTTGTGGGTTTGGATGGAAGTCCGGTGAGGTCAGCTCCATCTCTACAGTTTATTCTAACTTATGCGAAGATTCTGTACCTAATATCTAAGATTAGGACAAAGTTATTAAAAATTAATTTGCAAAGAAATAATAATATTTTTCCTGTCACCGGAATATGAGTATAATATTACCATATTGAAATACATAAATTGATAAAATTTTAAAAGGCTATTTATTTCAGTACAGTGATAAAAATTCACTACTGTCCCAAAATATATACAGGACGGTTGTAGCATTTCGTGACTGATCCTACACATGACCAAGTTGCACAAAATGCTGTCTAACTGTAGCTGAAATGGCTGTAGAGTAATCAAATTTCCAAAGTTTTCAGGTTTTCTCTGTATGACAGTTCACAAGCAAAGAATGTTAGATCTGTTTTTGAAGGTTTTGGAAGGGAGATTCTTGTCCTGTACATAGCTGGGTTTTGGCTTTTAAATGGAATATCCTGCTCTCTCTGGGCCGCCTGGTAGAGCAGGTCTCACGGTGGCCCTGCAAATGCAGTCATCTGAGATCTTTTGAGTGATGGATCTAACAATGAGTCTAGGCAAGACTGAAATCTCCAGTGAATTTGTTAATATGACTACTATTGTACACAACCTGTAGCCTACACATGAGATCTTATAAGGCGATCTAAACACTAACCAGACATTCTAGCTCTTTTTAATATTCTCTGAGAGACTATGTTTCAAGGAAATTTGCTATTTGGAGAACAGCCATTTTCCCCCACTTGCACTTGTTGGGTCTCTGCTTGCTCCTGTGGCTCCAGTGCCAGGACTGCACACCATTTCAGGCAGATCACTGCTCTTAATCAGAGAAAGGCAAATTGAAATGTTCATGGCAAAGACATACACCTTTTCATATGAAAAACACGTTCAAGTTGAGTTTTGGCCTGGAAGGGCTGAGTAAATGAAATATTGATTAGCTGGGATGAGCGCAATATTGTAAAAGGAAAAGACTTGCATGCTCTCCCAGTCATGAAACCATCGGAATGAGACTCCGAATAAATAAGAGGCACCACTATTTTGCTATGTGCATGAGTCAGAAACAGGACGTTTCAATAGTAATTAGAATAAAACTATTTCTATAATCCAGTTAATGCTTTTCAGATATTGTGCCATACAATAGTAAGTTAACTAGATCTTTTTAAATCCCTTTTGAATTGTCCACTATAGTCAAATGGAGAAGGTTTTGTTTCACTCAACCAAAAACACTTCAGTATTGTTCAGGGTAGTATTGATTGGGTATTGATTCATATAGATTAGAAAACAAAAGTCTTTACCCTGTAACATTTCCACATTTGCTGTTTCCATTCTAAAATCATAAAGATTCTAAGAGTACACACTGAACAAACTTGAGGATTTGGAGGAAATTGCATTTAATCTGAGGATGTACGTTGGCTTTTAATAAAGCTAGCATATTGAGTTGAAACAGAAATGTGCAAATCTTTGTACATTTTCTAGTTGATGTGTAGGGCTTATTTTCTGAAACTTGGCTAAAAATATGTTGCTTTTCAGTGACAACCTGCAGTTCATAATGATCTCCCTCTAGTCTCCCACAATGGTAAAGGTACTCTAGAGACACCAGTCACAAGGACAATCAATACTACTGCTCCTTTCTCCACCTTCCAGTTATAACATTAATACTCTCATGGAGGTAAAGACTTCAAATTCCTCAAATAGAGACTGCTCACTCTTTCTACTGTCTTTTTCTTCATAGTTCCTTGTCTTCATTACATTCTGTCATTTCTGGACTACTGCTCTTTTCTCATCATCATCACCACCATCATCACCACTATTGTCACCATCATCACCACCGTCACCACCGTCATCACCATCATTGCCTTCATCCCACCATCACCACCATCATCTTCACCATCATCACTACCATCATCACCCTCATCATCACCATCATCACCACCATCATTATTGTCATCATTGCTGTCACCATCATCGTCTCTAAAAAGTTTCTAAAACTTTTTTCCGCCAAGGATTTTAATCTTTATTATATATTTTCTTAACCTCAATTCTGACCTTTTTATGTGGATTTCCAGGAATGTTTCCTTTTTTATCTTGAAACACCCTCACTTTAATTATTGCTTTCCCTTTTTTTGTTTCGTGTGCCCTCGTTCACACCAACTCTCCCATTCTCAGGTCCTTGATATCATCTCCTAGGTTACCCATCTCAGATTCAGTAGCCCTGTTCTCTGGCATTGGCTCCTAATCAACTAACAGTATGAGCTATTATAATTACCTTCCTGTTCCCCTGGCTGTACTTTTGTCAGTAAAAATCATATAATGCCACCAACCTGGCAATAGTGTAGACTTATGGATTTATCTCAAATGAATTCTCAACATTATTCAAAGTGACTCATACTTAATATTTTGTTCTGGAAAACTGTACGGCATGGGACTTTTTTGACTTTTCCCTACAGCTTAAAACTTTCATCTATAACATAATTTTTTATTTTGAACAGTTATGTTCTTTCTCTCACAATTTCTTGTATGTGCTCTTCATTTTCTATTTTATGGATTAATGTAGCTACAGTTGTGTCTGTTACTTTTCATCTAGTAAAACAAGTAAATTCTAATTTTTGTAAGTTTAAGGAGTTTTGTATACTTTTGTTAGCATTTTTTGCTTTCCTAAATTCTCATTTAATTTAATTATAACACTTAAAGCTATAAATTTTCTTCCTCAATAACTATCGCAGCATTCTATGCTTTCATATGACTGTTTTTCACTTTTAACTTCTGATAAAGGATTGGGCTATAGTATAAAATTTACCACTGCTTGTTTTTTTGAATGTTTAAACTGCTTATGAATTTCTAGTTATATTACTTTTTGATGAACTAATAGTACACATGTAATTTTAATGTTTTAATGTCACAGATCAAGTTGATGTGTAAAGAGTTCTGCTGCATACTACTTGTTCTCAAAGCATGCCAACATACACACGCTAGTACGCAAACTAAAAACTTCTGAAAATGATAGATAAATTTTGAAAATATATTTCTGAATACAAAAGCAATTAAGGACTATCTGCTTCATATCTGATGGTCTAAATCTCTTCCAAATTAGTCAACCACAAGATAACTAAATTCTAGAAAAATTCTAACAAAACCTGAAGAGTGAAGAGTTTGGAGACAAAACAAAAATAGAAGAACAGTGACAAACAGGCAAACTATGGGGCTGGGGATTTAGCTCAGTGGTTTGAGTGCTTGCCTTGCAAACACAAGGCCCTGAGTTTGATCCCCAGTACCAAAAAACCCCCCAAAACAAGAAATAGAAAAAAACAAAAAAACAAAAAAACAGGCAAACTATGAACCAGAGTCAAAACTCTGAACAGTAATGGACAATGAGTGAATTTCCTGGGGTTTGTTTTATTTTGTCTTGCTCTCTAATTTTGTCTTGAATGCAGGGAGCATCCTTGAGCACCAGGGCATGGATGACTAAAATTCTAGTAGATGGGAAACCCAGAATCCTTTGGGCTAGCGACACGAGGGAAAGGGCTCAAAACCAAGGCAATCAAAGTGAAGGGTAAGTGCTAATGAAGAAAAGCTGGGGAAGGGGATTCATTAAATGGTACATAAAATATGCACAGTCTCAGGTTGACCACGGAATCATACGTGTAGGAAAAAGACTGAAAGGTAAACTACCAGCCAGAAAGCAAGACAGACTTAAAGTTCAAATGTAAGGATTGGAGATTTAGCTCAAGTTGTAGAGCACTTGCCTAGCTAGCACAAGACCCTGAGTTTGATCTCCAATATCCCCCAAAAAATTTAAAAAAAAGTTTAACAAAATTACTTTCCTTCCAAAAAGAATAAACATGTTTCAGCACACTATAGCCAAAGCCAGAGTTCCTCCATCACAACTTGTGTAATGGCCAGGATTCAATCTAAAATTAATTAACATAAAAAAGAACCAGAGTTTAAGAAATGATAATATTTGAGGATATAGCTATATTTAATCTGACTTAAACACTATGAGAATTACTTAAAGTAGTGAAAATCATATGATACTCTGTTAATATGTACAATTTTTAGGTATTAATGTATAAGTTAAATAAATTTAAAAAGCAATGTATACGCAGTCTTAAAAATTAAAAGAAAAAGGAATTGGGGATTTAGCTCAAGTGGTAGTGTGCTCATCTAGCAAGCACAAGGCCCTGAGTTTGATCCCCAGCACCCCCCAAAAAAAATTAAAAGAAAGGTATACAGTGGCCAATGTAAAGAACTTCTAATGACCAAAGTTGAAAAACTTTGTAACAAATACCATGGTATTTAATTGTAAGTGAAAGCATAAAATAACTATCCATAAGTCCATACCCACATAAAAACAAGAGAAACAAGAGGAAAGAGAAAAATGGTGTACATCCTTAAGGACAAAGACAATCAGCAAATCCATACCAAAAGACCATTCAGTATCAGAATTATCAACCAGGACCTTTAAAACAACCATCTCCCCAAAATATGTCAGGCCTCTGACTACCAGTGTCTGTGTGTGAGACGTTATTTGAAAATAGGGTCTTTGAGATAATCAAATTAAAATGAGATCACTAGGGCAAACCTTAGTATGATTCTGTCCATGTGAAAAAGTAAAAGTTACACACAGAAACACACAGAGGGAAGATGATGCAGAGGCACATGGAGAATGGAATCTATAAACCAAGGAATGCCCGAGGCTACTGGAAGTTAGAGGAGACAAATGAAGCTGATGTATCTCTCACTGTTTTCAGAAACGGAGCCCATCTTTTGACAACTTGATTTTGGAGTTCTAGCCTACACAGGATAGACAGTATATTGCTCTTGTTGAGGCCACCATTTGTAGTACTTTGTGATGATGGTTATAAGAAACAGATGCGACAAATAATACAACAGTTCAATGGTATTAGAAAATGACTCAAAATGAATGGGTGAATTTGGGTAACCTTAGCAGATAAATACAAAATTTTTTTAAAAAGCTAGTGGATATTTTATAATAAAAAGCTCAATGCCTGAAATGGAAATTTCACCTGATAAGGTCAACAGCAGAAAAAAAATGATAGAGGAAGGGATGGATAACCTCAAAACATGGAGGAATGAAAGTTATCCAGTCTGAGAAGAAAAGCAAATGGAGCCCCAGTGTCTTCTGGGAAAATATCAAAAGTTCTAATACACATATAAACAGAATGTCAAAAGGAGAAGATAGAAAAAAGCTAAAAATGGAAGAAATAATGGTTAAGGATCTTGCAAATTCAGTAAAAGACTTGGTTGAAGAAAGTCAACAAACCCCCAAAGAGATGGGGAGAAATCAAGGAAAATCACTTTCATAGAGTGTAAAATCAAACTATGTAAAACCACAGACAGAGAAAAATATTGATGTCAGGCATAAACAAACCATAAAATCTGTATAGGGGACTATTGATTTGAACAATCACAGATTTTTTAAATAAAAAATTATGGAAGTAGAAAACAGTAGAAGAATTTCAGAAACAGAAAAAAATGTAAACTCATAATTGTATAAAAAGAAAAATTGCTTTTAAGAATAAAGCAAAAAAAAAATTTTCAAATAAAGAAAAATATAAGACAATTTCTTACCAGCAGATTTCTGCTACAAAAATAACAGGAAGGAAAAGACAATAGAGGGAAAATATTTCTGTTTTGATTGTTTTTTTCTCTCTTTATTTGAAAAGAATACATTCTACTGTTAATGTGACACTCATTCTTTACAGATGTTTTAACAGAGACATACTTTATGATAAAATGTACTCTTTTTGGAGTACAGGTCTATCAGACTCTAAAAATACACACACCGTGTAACTAACCACTGTCATGATCAAGATATAAAAACAAAAGTCCATCTGAAAAAAGCGTTCTATTCTATAAATTTTTGGAGTTACTCATTTTCCTCATTTCAAATCCTGGCAATGACTGATCTATTTCCCATTCTCATAGTTTTGCCTTTCAAGAATGACATATAAATTGACTCACGACAAGTAGCATTTTGAGTGTTGTTTCTTTGACTTAGCATAATGGATTTGAGATCAAGCTTACTGTGTTATGCTCCCTTTTATTGATAAGCAGTATTTAATTGTGGAGGAGTTTATTTATCCATTTATCAGTTGAAGGACATTTGGGTTGTTTCCAGTGTGGGGTGTTAATGAAGAAAGCTGCTATGAATATTCACATTCAAATTTTAAAATAAACTTTCTTTTCAAGTAAGTTTTAAATTTACAGGAAAGCTAATTTTGTACAGAGAATTCCAAATACACACATCTTATTTCTTCTATTGTTAATGTATTACATTGGGGACATTTGTCACAATTAATGAACTGGTATTACTATCTTTTTCTTAATTAAAGTTCGTACTTTATGTACTTTTTCCTACTTTTTACTTGACACCCTTTACAGGGGCGTTGTGAACCCATCCAGGATGCACATTGCTTTAGTCTTTAGGTCTCCTTCAGATTCACTACAACAGCAATTTTTCGGGTTCTCTTTGCTTTTGATTATGTTGACAGTTGTAACTACTATCGATCAGGAATTTTATAGAATGTATTTCAATTTTTGTTGTGTGACAGTTTTCTCATGGTTAGATGGTGACTACTCTGAGAAAACAAGACCCCAGAGGTAAAGTGCTAGTTCACATTATATCATATCAAGATACAGACTATTGGCATGAATTATTGTTCATCATCTAGTGGGAGAGTTTGTGGAGTTTCTTCATTATACAGTTTCTCATTTTCTCTTTCCATGCTATACTCTTTGGGAAGAAGTTACTACACAGTTTATACTTGAACAATAGGGTATTAACCTCTACCTTTTCATGAGAAAATAGCTACGTATTTAGAAATTATAGGGTATTTCATCTCTATTTATGAATTTATTTATTCAATGTTTTATTTATTAGCATGGGCTCGTGGATTTTTTTTTATACTTCATGTTGTAATCCAGTATTATATTATCTTGTTCATATTGTTCCAGTTTTAGACACCGGGAGCTCTTTTAACTGACTGTTGTGTCCCTTTGACACACTCCCAAAATTCGATTTTTTTCTGGTTTTTTGGACTAACTTTCTTGCTTTCTGGTATTACAAAATATTTTGAGTTAATTTTGTATATTCTCCATATTAGATTGGATGATTTCCCTAAGGAAATTGACACTTTTAACTGAAGAATGGCATATAAAATAAAATTCTAAGTACTAGGTATGCTTTTTGCTCCTGTGTTATTGTAGCACAATATAGGTCTTCTCAACTGACAGATGAAAAACAGAGGTCTACTAATTCCTGTAATGCAAATTTACACAGCTATTTCTATGTGTAACTCTTTGCAGGTTTATTATGCTAAGCATGATTTCATACTGATGTCTCCTTCTCTAATCTGTTACCACAGAAATTATTTCAGCCCTCTCCCTTGCTTATCTGTAACCTCTCTCTCTACTAGGAAGAAACTTGGTTCCCATTATCTTTCACCTATGTACTTAATTAGTATGTTTCAGTATAGTGATTTCAGAATTGTTAATTTGTGAAACGACTTTATATAACTGGGTAATAGTTTTGTGTACAGTTGTTTTTGGCCTTAGCCTTACAGTCTCCACTCATCTCCAACATTACTTAGGCTATAACTATTTAGCCACCCACTTCAGTGAGGTTATGTCATATGTGATAATATATTTGGAATAGTTTATCACGTTCTGCCTTAAAGTCTGAAATCTTATGATGTCTTAAATGATTCAGTTTCTGTTCATTGAGATTGACACTTTATGTTGAACACTACTATGAGGTTTGACAAATGCACACTGTCATATCATTACAGTAACACACAGAATATTTTGCAAGTAGAAAATTATTTGTGCATTTATTTCCTACCTAAATTTGTGCCAAACATGGACCTACGTGTAGTGTTTGACTCTTTCAGAATGTTATATAAGTGGAATAATTAAATAGGTAGTGCTTTCAAATTGACTTTCCCTACTTAACAACATGCATTTTAAAAACTTCACTTATGTGCATGGTGGACTTCTTATTATGGTCAACTTGAGCAGAAACGCCTAGCTCAACTGAGTTGGCGTGGCTCTGGGGGTAGAGGATCCACCTGAGGATTGTTGCTGACACAACATAAAGGAGGGGCTGGCTGTTTCCCAGGAGAAGCTCTGTTGTGGCTGGCTTTCCTGAAGTGAACTCAGCTGTTCTTGCAGGAACCGTGAGCATCATATCCTGGCTCCAGTACAGATTTCTTCCTTTTAGTGCAGATCTGGATGTACACGGGACATTGATGTGGGCTCCCAGCCCTTGATTGGATTTTTCAGGTCTTTAGCACATAAATAGATCTTCTGCACTCTTCCTGCATTTGCCTTATGTGTGTGTGAATGTTGTAACTTGTAAATATCCTGTATTAAATCTGCTATCTTGCAAACCAGTGACTCTAGAAAGGTAACTAATACACTCATGTTTGGTGTGGTTTAATAACTCATTCCTTCTCTTCACTGAATAGCATTCATTTATATGGATGTGCCCTGGTTTGCTTGCAGATACAACTACTGAAGGGTCTTCACCACTTCCAGTTTTGGTGATTAGGTATAATCCTCCTATAAAAGATTTTATAGAACTTTTAGCATGGGCGTGAGTCTTAACTCTGCCACGTTGAATGCCTAGCAATACTTTCGCTGAAATTCATGGTAAAGTTACGTCTAACTAATGTACAGGCCTTTGGATGTAAGTTTTACACAGCAGTTTTTCAAAATGACTGTGCCATATGCTCACAACCATCAGCAAAAATAGGTGTTTCAGTTGCTCTGCATTTTTTGCTAACACTGGATTTTCAATTTTATTTATTTTACTTTGGCCATTTAGTTATGTGACGTTTTATTTTTTGTATTTCTTTTTTGTGGAGACTAAAGACTAGGCATTGTTTGATGTGCTTATTTGCCATTGGTATATCTGGCTTGATAATAGATCAATTAATAATATTTTGCTTATTTTTGATAATTGTTTCCTCATAAATTTTTAGCGTTCTTTATATACTCTGTCAGAAGTGTTTTAAAAAACTATTATAGTATAGTTTAGCCATTATAAGTATATAATTTAATAATTCTTAAATGTCTGGTTATATGACTGTTATTTTGTACTTTACAAACATTCAAACTTATTTTAATGTGTTTATAAATATCGATATCGAGCTCTTCATTCAAAGACACAAAATTTGCATGTTTTTATGTCTTCCTTCTTTGTTTACCATCTAAAAGATTTTTGGATTTGAATTATGGTTTTATACCCAAAGTGTAAGCTTTACATTTTATCATTTAAAGTTTTGCATATCTTGTTTAAGAAATGATTTTTTGCATTGACCTTAAGATTTATAATTTTAGTAATCAGCGTTTGCATTTGTTTTGATATTCAAATTATTTCAGATTACAATGCTTTTTATATTTTTAACTTGCACTGAATTTTTAAATAACTAATGACTATTATTAAACATTACAAAGTAAAGATGGAATAAAAGCAGATTTAAGAATGAGTACAAGTGTAGTCTTTCACCTCTGCATGAAAATTCAGTTTCTTGTATATTAGAATATAGTCATTATGCTAGTTGACTGTAAGTCAGTGGAGAGATTCAATAAGAGTTATTTGCAAGCCAATAGTAAGCTAAGATTTAGGCTACTGTAATCAGTGTGAGTGATTGGAATACTGAGGTGAAAATTTCTGCTCCAGTGTGCACTGATCTGAGGCACGCTGGAGTGCCGGGTTCAGTTTTGGTTTGCCGTTTTTTAGGAGAGACATTGACAAATTGGAGCTAATACGTAGGGCAACTAAGATAGTAAAAGGGCTAGACGTGGTGTCACATAAGGAATGTTTAGAAAGAACTGGAATGTTTAGTCTGCAAAAGAAAAGAATGATGGGGCTACAGATTGGTTGGAGGAACATGATAGCCATCTATCTTTAAACATTTACAGGATCAACAAAAAAAGACGATTTAAAATTTTTTTTTTGTCACAGAAGGACTCAATAGTAGTGGTAGATTAAGTTAAAAGGAGGCAAGATGTGTCTAATAGAAGCGAGAAGTTTCTTAAATTTGGAAATTCTAAAGTGGAATGCATTTTTAAAATTTTAGGTGCAAACTGCAAAAGCTTGACTCTGAGGTCAATAGATCCATGAATTCTCCCTAAATATCCTTGAGGCTTGCTAAGATTCTTCACGAATCCATACTCAATCAAGCAGTATATTCCATAATCATTGATAACTATGCAGTTCTTACAGTAAGCCTTCTGATATTCCAGACATTGAAAAGAAATTATGCTCCATAGAATTGTTAGATCATTAAAATTAGAATTTTAAAAGTGGATACCTTTGGAATAGGCAGCAAAGCAACTATTTTAACTGGGATTTTTATGGCTAAGAGTACAGAATGAACAAAGGAAATATGTTTTCTTTTTAGACATAGCAAATCTGCATAGAAAAAAGGAAGGTATTTGTAAATGTTTATGAAATAATTGAAAAGTGAAAGTAGGTTTGTCATTAGTAGTCTCCAATGTCTTCCAATGTCTACATTACGTTATAAATTAATAATCATCATCTTCCTTGAACAGTTACCAACCCTGATACAACCGATTACTTCCTCCTCTTTCAAATAAATTCATTTGACTTCCACAAACTTTGCTGATGGGGTTTTTATTCTTTCTTTCTGGATGCTCCTTTTACTTTATTTTAATTCTTCTGTACTTATTTCAGAGGTGGTATAATTTCAATCACACAGATTTATGAGCCATATATGACCAGGTATCTCCTAAACTTATAGCTCTACCCTCTACTTTCCTGAATTTCATATTCACTTATTTAACCACATAGTTTATCACCTGAGACTTATGACACATTGAATATTTAATATGGCGTATAAAATGAAACACGTCCAAAAAATAAACTTCTGCTATCTCCATTACTTCCTATGACCATACTTCTTTCTTTTGTAATAGTCTCCATTTCATTAAATTTTAGCTATATTATTGCAGTTAATCAGCAAACTGGATTCATCTTTGATTTCGGTTTCCCCTCATTACCACTCAGCCAATTTATCAGTGAATCCCGTCAAAATACATTCGGAATACAACCACTTCTCATCTCTAAAATTACCCCCCACTTGATTCCAGGCACCTTTATCTCTTAGATTACTACAGCTTCCTAAATTGGATCCCCTATCCCCACTCTGTTCCCTTCAGGGCATTGTCAGCAGAATAGCTTTCAAAATGACAGTAAAATTCCTCCCAACTCTTCTTAAAATCTTACAATAGCTTCTGTCTCATTTAGAGTAAAAGCTCAATTCTTTACTATGAGGTGTAGAGCACTAGAGATCTAGCACTCTTCACCTCTTGACCTCATCTCTTGATGCTCTTCTGGAGTCATTTTATTCCAGAAACAGCCCTTTCTGACAAAGTCTGAAAGTTTGAAGGTGGTCTTACACCAACCCAATGCCGTAGTCTCTTCCACTCGCGGTTCTCAGGAAGGACTGCAGTTGTTTTCAGCATGGACTATCTTGAGCGAGAGTGTCAGCTGGAGCAACGCTGGCTTTAATTTCTCCATGAGAACAGGTTTCATCCGATGCCTCAGCCTGCTGAGTTCTGTAGCCCTCTGGGTATAAGACACAAGGTGAGCTGCCTTCTGAGGTCCTTCACTGTGGTGTAAGCCTGGCACATGCAGATGAATCCCATATATCCCAGGCGGTCTTCCTGAGTCCTTCCGAACTCACTCAAAACGAACCCCAGGCTTCTGTCTCTTGCTTCCTGTCAGTAACGAAACTGCTTCCGGCAGATTGCCTATGTGTATTCGGCCCCCAGCCTCAGACCTCAGGCTGTCTGTGCATGGTGACCCGCTTCACGAGAAACTTGTCAGGACCTTTGGAATGATTGTTCCTTTGATCTAGTGCCCTGCTGTAAGTGTCCATAGGGTGCATACTCCGATTTCCTTTAGGCCTTTACTCAGTGCCTACCATTTTAGTCAGTTCTACATCTGTGGACTAAATATTTGCGCCACTCCATATTCTTATGTTGGATCTTTAAATGCCACTTTGATCCTACTCTAAAAGTGGTAGCTTTGGAAAGTAATTACTTATGAGAGCAGAATGCTTGTTAATGAGATCGGTGCCCTTATGAAAAACAACATGAAAACGACAACATTTCTCTCTACCTTGCGATGATACGGCAGGAAGGTGACCATTTGCACACCAGGCAGAAGGCCCTCCTCAGAGGACACAAAGTCATCTGACACCTTCATTTTGGACTTCTAAATCTGTTGTGGAAGTCACTGGGCGGTGGTATTTGTCACTGTAACCTGAACTAAGACACTGACCTATGTACCCACATTCCTTTTATCTCAACCCTCCCTATCAATTCCTTACTTTCCTCTTCTTACAGTAGTAATTATAAACATACCATTTCCTAAACATCTTATTGATTTATCTGGCTTATAATATATAAACAAGGATTCTTGTGTATCAGTTCCTAAATATTATAGGGCCCAAAGTAATTCTTTAATAAAAATTTGTTAAACAAATTATTGAATGTTTTTCAAAAGTCCTGAGCATTACGTTAATGATTTAGAATTGTGTTCACTTGACTCTGAGTAACCCATATGATATATTTCACTTTAAAGCATAATGCTAAAGATGTAGTATAGGAAGATTTATTTCCCAAGTTATGACTTTAATATTCAGAATGTTCAAAAGCTGCAATGGTTTTTCCAAAAGGAAACTCTCCAGGAGTATGTTACAGTAATTCCCAGCATATTATGGTTGAGACAAAAAGACCAGAACAAAGAAGAAAGTAATTATAAAGAAATAACATCGAATGGTTGGTTATTGTGTAAGAAGCAAAAGAAAGAAAAATGAATTCCAGGTTGAGATTAATTATTTAGAAGTAAATGAAGATATTAAGAGGAAAAAATCACTGAGAGGAAAATGGAATCATGTTCCAGCTTTATTTATAACTTCAAGTTATAAGACTACTAGTAATAAAACAACACTAATCTTACTACTAATAAAATAGCATTGGTTTACTGTTTTAAAATGTATTAGTGTTTTAATATGTTTCTGTGGGGTAGCAGAGAGAGACCTTTAGGTGGAAAAACTTATTATGTGTTTTGAGATAAAAAGAATAGCCTGGAAATGTGAACAAGCTGAATTATGCTCTTCATGTACTCTGAGAATTCCAAGTGCAAGAGTATGAACACACTTTTAGAAAAAACATAAGAAAAAAGAGAAAGAACTAGAAGAAAAGTAGCAAATGGGGTGGGAAGAAAATTAAATGTGCCACCCAAAATGAAGGATTTTTGAAAATCTAGGTCCTAACCCTAACCCTAATTTTGAAAAATAAAGTTATCAATAATGTTTGAAAAATCTTTCTAAAACTGAGTAGTGAAAGTAGAAATCAGGTTATAAAGAATTAAGATGAGTGTAGTGTAGTGGGTAATATAGTGTTCTACTTCCTTTCAGGTCTAATGCTCCTATTTCTTCAGATGCTGTGAATGTTGGTGACTGATAGTGCTCAGACCAATACTTCTCTCCGAGTTACCCTTGGCTGTAGAAAATCTGCTCGCCCAAGATCATTCTCGAGTCTCTAAGAGCAGTCTACATCTTAGACTGCTAAGTTACAAAGGAGTTACAAAGGTAGCTTCCTAGATTTAAGGTGCAAAAACTCCACGGGGCAATGCCAACCCTAGCTACAATAGGCCCATTAAGACCTTCTTTGTAACTACATCATAGTTCAACCCCTTCTCCGTTTATTCAAACTAACTTCAGTTTTCCACTAATGTTGCTGTGGAATGCCCTTTTCAAAAACTTCCTGCTGGATCCTCACTGTCAGTGAATCTAAGCTAAGATAAATAGATATATTAGATATTTGATGGATATCAAAATAAGTGTGCTAAAATTTTCAGAAAGGATAATATTTGTGTGGTGGTAAATAAGCAGGCATGTTACATGGATTCCTAAATTCATCTGAAGTCATACAGTTCAGCACAGATTCACTAAGTAGGCACTCTTTCTAAAACATCATGCCATTTGCTCTCAGGAGCATAATAAGTGCAAGGTGGGCCTTACTCCTAAACTCACAATAAATGCATTAAGCTTATGAAAGAGCATTGATTCAGACTGAGGCTGGAATCCTCCCAGATTGCGACCACACTCATGATTAACAGCCTGCAGATGTGCATAAACTTGTGAAAGAAGACTGAACTGGGAAGGATGTGAGATGATACCAGTCTGTGTTTACAGGACATTCTTCTAAAGACACTCTCACCATCTGTTGACTATTTAGTACTTTAACTACCTACTTAGTTTGTAAAATAGGTATGCAGCTGTAGTTTCCAGAACACACAAAGAATATCAGTTGGTTTATAGCTCTATCATCCTGTCATATTATCCTTTCTGACCTTGGATTAAAGCAGTGTGCAGACAGGCAGCTTTCCAGGATACTCTGAAAATGTTAGCTAATGATTCAAAGATAAATTCCATAATTTGGAGAAAATATATTATGTAGATTCTACTACAAAGAACAAGCACATAATGACACTGACTCAAGTTTTTTTACTTTGAAAACTCTCTTAAAAACAACAGCCCTTCGCAACCCATTTTGGAAAACCAAAAAGGACTCAGTGTTTGAAGTTTGTACTCTTCTACACTCATATGTGAACATAGCTAGTAATTAATGACGCTGCTTGGTTAAGGAGTCTGTAAATTTGGGTTGCAATAGAACACTAGCTGCTAGATTGAGGAGATGTACAGCAAGGAGAGAAATCAGGTTATGGATTGATAGTGTAGGAATTGGCATTCACTGGCAACGATGTGAAATACAACAAATAGCTATTCACTACATTCTTACATATTTCTCAGAAAGGAAACTCAGAATTTAATAGTCTCCACCATCAGTCTTAAATAAATCCCTCTATGACAATTGAAGACCATTTCCTGTTTTTACATCGTTAAAGCTCTCAGCGATCCATATAGCAGCCCATAATAAATTTTCACCACCCCAGTTGTATCTGCTGTATTTTCAGTCTTTTTTCTGTCATCCCACATTTAATGTGGATGACCTAATTTGATTTTGCTCTCCAAAGTACACATAAACCATTTTCATTTATACTACATTTCTAGTTCTTGCCTTGAAAAAAATCTTACATTGATGTTGTTATCAGGATGACAATTGCTGTGTTATGGACAACCACAGGAGTTATTTTCAAGCTAAAAAGATTCATCTCATAGTGGTGCTATATTATTTCATTCCCAGTGTATTTCCAAGTACCTTTTAATTTACTTTTAAATAAGAAATATGAAGTGTAAAGTCTTCTATCTAAATAAGGGATTCCAAATGGCAACACTCGCTCTATTGTTGATTTTAAAACCTGATATTGCATCTTTTGTTTTAAACCCAATTCGTTCACCTTCAGGAGATGAAAGAGTTTCTTATACTTCTTGTCTGATTTTCTCATCTTTGTAAGGTCTACACAGTTTTTAGAGAATGACCTGTTTGCAATTTCTGAATTAAATTTTTATTTACAAAGAGTGCTGCCCTGGGAGCGAGATTCAATCAGGGAGTTTCCTTGGTGAATAAGCTTATGTGGCTTATTCTTACCCACGTTCCACTTTCAGATAGCACATTATGTTAATCAGTATACACTATGTATTTGGCACTGCAGAGGGATATAAAGAAATCCTGCTCTTCCGGTAGAAGAGGTCAATATTTATTGACCATGACATTTAAGCAAGGCAGATGCTTCTTTTATTAAGAGGGTTAAGAGGTGGGCTTATCTTGACGAGTATAAATGTGTGGCCTAAATATTAATTGGAAACTTTTTGTGGTATACATGTAAAAAGACAACACAAATGTACTGGCAAACATCTTAGGAGATATCCAAAATTCAGTTTCATGAGTTTCATTGTATGATACTAATATTTCCAGAAATATTTTATAATAAAGTTATAGCAACAGTAGAATCTAAATGGCTGCCTATTTGTTTATATTTCCATTTTTTGTTTGTTGAAATGTTTTTGGTTAAAGCTTAATGTATCTTTCCATATGTCTGTTGCCATAGATGAAGAAATAAAGGAATTTAAATGGACATACTGTTGTTTACTGCAGGTCACTGAAGTTTTCTAACAAAATCAGTTGTAAAATATTACATGTCCTTCAAAAATTGCGTATCTATACTGTGCAATAAATAGAAAAAGTGAATAGGTATGAAAATATTGCAAAATTTATTATTAAAGTGAGAAAAAAGCAGAGTCCCCAATATTACCTTTGTTATCGATTATTGCATTGTAGCTATTATAGTAAAATCTGGTCGTATACTCATCAAAATTGAGTGATTATATGTGGAGAGGGAAACGAGATGGATAAATGTTGAAGGTATCATTACTACTAATCTACATAATTTCCTGGTGTTTGAAATGTCTTTAGTATGTATGGATTTGTTTTAATAAGCATAACACTATTTTTATAATTTAAAACATACCTAAGAATAAGTACATCATACTACTTTTCAGGAAATGAGGAAGGGGAGCTTCTTTATACATGTTTATATTATTTTATTTGGACATATCATCTAGGAGTCAATTTAAAGGGCTACCTTTATATGTACCCCATTTCTTTTTATGCCAGGGATCGAACTGAGGGCCTTACACTTGCTAGGCAAGCAGTCTAACTACTGAGCTAAATCCCCTGCCCCTGAGCCCTATATTTTTAAAACACAATTTCTAATTTTTAAAATTAAATTAACTGGAATTATCATTTTTTAACTGGGGCAAAGTGTCAATGTACAGGATTTTGGATTTGTTGTATTTTGTTTTTTAAAGTTAAAGATTTTAGAATTCTTCTAACAAGGAAATTAAAAATAGTCTAAAGCAGTCCCCAAATTCAAGTGGGAAGTAAAATTTTGCGGAATAAGGTATAAATATCCTGTAAATTGTATTTAAACTGCGGCATCAACAAGGCAGGAGTCAAAAATTACACAGAAGGACTGACAGCCACGGCCTATAAAATGCTGCGAATTTTTTACAGCAGTAGGTGTGAACATTATGAGGTGGAGAACAACAAAACTCAGAGTTCACAATGTCTGTTAAAGAAGCCAATAAAAAGATCAATCTACTATCTTTACTTTGTGGTTTTACTTTGGGTAACATTTTTTTTTTTCATAAAAATCCATTAAGAATCTCTAATTCTGTATGTAATTCTTCTATTTTAATGATGACATGTGGTTAGTTACATGCCAGTGATTGAAACAATACCTTGTAATGGCAGGTTCAGTTATAGATATAGAATTTTGCCCAACAACTCATGATTTTCCTTTCTGGATTATTAGGAAAGGGATAGTCGATACTAAAGATGGCGCCAGTTATTGAATCTGCAGACCCTTTGTAAAGACATTTTCAATTGCTCCTAAAGTCCTTAAACGGGAGATGTACAGGAGAAAGAATTAGAGAGATTATCACACAGCTGGGCACATGGGACATCACGTCAAATTCCCAGAACAGTGGTTCTCAAAATTGTCAAGTGATAAGTCACTTGAAAGGTGTTGCTATCTGGGTAGAAAGTCATAACACAGATAAATATTAAACATATAATACAAGAATTAAATGTCAGGCATAAGTGTGTATGGATTTATGTGTATGTAATTTTAGATGGATATATAATTATGTATGGCCTACTGCCTATCTGCAAATGGAGATTTAAGCAAAAAGTTTATTAGGATAAAATTTACATTTGAAAATATCTTGTATTAACATTTTCTCCCATTTATTGAAAAAAAGACTGCATTTATTTAACCTGTGCAATCACGGAACTTAGATGTCTGAGAACTTTATTTGAGACATTAATTAATTTTTTCAATAAAAGTTAATTAAATTCAATCATCTAGATCTCTATATTTTAATATCTAACTTTCTACCTGACAGCTTGACTTAGGAATTTAAAGGAAGTATAAAATTAAATGCAGAAATACACAGATCAAAAAGATAAAAAGACGTTTTGACTTCATATTCACAGTTCTAACTCCTACTTATCCCAATCAGTACATGGTACCACAATCCACTCAGTTACTCAAGTCAAACCTTAGCAGTGATCTTAGATTTCTTTCTTTATTTCATCTCCTATATCTAGAAAATTATTTCTATAACTATGCTTTTGATTTCAACTTCATTCCATCTTTTTCATCCATACCCTTTTCTGACTTACTAACAGCCTTTGTCTTGATTACTTTACGAAGTTTCTATTAAGCTTCCTAGTTTCATGCTCCTTTAGCATCTCTTCTTCACACAATAGTTGGAGTGATCTTTAGAAAATATGACTCAGTTGTAGAATGCTTGCCTAGTGTGTGAAAGGCCCTGGGTTCAATCTCTATTACTACATAAATAACTAATTAGATAAATAAGTAAAACAAAAGTTTTACAGAATTTAATAAATAGAAGCCACCTTATATCACCCCTTTATGACATGTCCACCGTCTTCTCACTTTACTTAGAATAATGAAATGCGATTTTCTTGTAATTTCCTGCAATCCCTCCCATGATTGATTCCTGGTCTGTCTTATGTCATACCAATGTTGTTCTGTTCTGTTCTGTTTTGTTTTTCTCCTCCCAAGCTGTATGGGATTCTTTCTATCACTGTTCACAACAAATTCGTGCTCAGAACATATTTCACAGCTGCTTGAGGAATGATTGAAGTGTTTTTGATCCAGAGAACGCCAAGGTGACTAACATGAAGATTCTGCTCTCTACACACTTACAATCTGGTAAAAGAGATAGAAGAGATAGAAGAAACAGCACACAAGCCAGAGGAACAAATATTCTGGGTATGATGAGAAAACTATTTAGATTTTAGGGTCACCAAGAAGAGTGAGCAATTTTACTTTCTCAGTTTTACTTGGAAAATTATATTTAGCTTTTAGGGCTCCAGAGAAGCATGATCAATATTACTTGGTAGAATATTTTGAAAGACAACCTGATAGATCTATTTGCCAGGGAAGCTCAGATTAGTGCAGGCTCAGAGAAAGCTGTCACACTTCCTAAGTTTCACCAGGATGGACACTACTTGCTGAGTAAAAGGACATACAAATCACTCATCCTGGCTTGATCAAAGCACTAGATCTAAATAAGAGTCTTTCATTCCATTGTATTATGAGCAATGCATAAAAGTAGGTAAAAATTCCGTGAGTTAAGCAATGTCTTCAGTGTGGAAATGTACTTTTATACCCAGACCAGTGCTCATTTGTCCCTTGCCTGGTGTTTACTCATTATCTGTGCTCTTTATCTGGCTCTGTTCTGACTGCCTAACGCAGACAACCAAGCACAATAGATGAAGTTCCTGCTTTCATAGACCTTCCAGTCTACTGGGGAAGAGATTAAAAAAGCCAATTCCTACATGCTTTATATTTCAGACAGGGGTAAATAATAAAAGGACAAAAGAGGAAGATAAAGGGTCCGAGGAGTAAGTGATAGGAATTTCCATTTTACTTGGAGTGATGGGTAAGCATTCCTTGACAAGGTAAAAATTTGCGTAGGAACCTGAATAGAACAGGAGCAGAAGACCCAGTTCTGGGGCAAGAGCATTCTTGACTGAGGAAATGACAGCGGAAGCAGCCGCGCAGAACACACGTGCCCGGGTCCCTGGAGCAAGAGCAAGGAGAGAAGCTCTTGGAGCAAGACGAGCTCCTGAGAGCCTGCTAAATCCAAGGTCGGAGCTGCAAACAGTGATGGGCCGTGTGACGCACTGCAGCATGTTTGCTTTATTTTATTAAAAATAAGATGGGAACGATTTCAAGTTTTTGAGCAGAGGGAAGATAGCACATGACTCATGTTATAAGTGATTCATCCACAGAGGCTGTAGAATGGAGGACAGAAAGGAATCTTGGAGGACTAGTTAGCTATGGAAAAAGTCTAGGCAACGGCTTGAGCTAAAAAGGTACTGATATAAAATACGAGAAGTGCACGGAAATGGCTGTTATTTTTAACAGGGCTCATTTAGGACTGCTAGATTATTGGGACAAAAAAAGGAAGAATCGAGGGTAGTTGCCAATAAGTTTTGGGTTTTCTTTTTTTTTGTAGTTGTTGTTAAAAAATCGCTGTGTGTTTGTGCCACTTTTAAATATTAAATATTAAGAAAGAGGTTTGAAATTAAAACTCACAATTTCTATTTTTGCCAAATTTAATGAGTGATGCCTATTAGATAAGCACATAGATATAAACAGATTAAAAGAAAGAATGAGAAATTTTGATAGAGTTAAAATAGCCCAGACACAAGTGCAAAAGTTGCACTTTAATACTTGAATCTGTGTTGATAAAACTAAGCATTATGACATACACTAAGCTGATTCATAAGTATGGATTTAAACTAAAACTAGGGGGCTGGGGATTTAGCTCAGTGATTAGAGTGCTTGCCTTGTAAGCACAAGGGCCTGAGTTCGGTCCTCGGCACCACCAAAAAAACAAAACAAAAAAAAACTAAAACTAAGGCTCTATAACCTATAATGTGACATACGCCACTGTGGTGGTGAGAAGCCACAAGATCATTTCTTTTCAATTAGCAGTGGTAACTGAAATGGCACATAGAAGGCTACATGTTGGACCTGGAATATGTGAAAAGTGAATTTCTTGGTTTTATGAGGTTTGTCATTAAAAAAAAAATGCATGAATGACAAGTCCTACTTTAGCACCAAATATTATATACTTCCCTGGGGACATGCTTATTAAATTTATAACATATTGTACACTCTTTCTTTGGCTTGTGGCAACACAGATGGACTCCAGGTTGGAAGAGGCACAGTTTATAATCTCCTTCAGAAAAGTCACATTTCAGTCTAACCATTATAGCTATAACCTTGCCTTTGATTAAACTTTGGTAATAATAATAATAGACTATACTAATTTTGTATTTGCCAAAGCATATTTATTATATTTAAATTTGACCAATCATTTGTTTCCAAGAAAATATTCTAAAAAAAGACTTCTCAATGTAGAATTCAGTATGCTTTCTCAACTTTTCTGCTAATATCTCCATTTTTTGCAATAATGAAACTAAAACACTAGAAAACATTTAAACTTTAATAATTTTTTTGTTACTTATATACTAAAAAGATTTAAAATTCACAGTAGTGGGAGAAGCAGGAAAAAGCCAAACCTCCAAAACATCATCAGAAACTAAGTGGAATGTAATTTTCAGTGAACTTAAGTAGGATTTTAAAATTGAAACCAACATCCTAATGCTTTAATTTTACCACCTAAATATCTCTTCATTCTTTCCAAATCATTACCTTACAAATTAAAAGAAAGAAATTGAAGATGATTTCTAAAAATAAGACCCTTAATAGACGTGACCTTGGAATTTTATCCCTTTCTGTTTAATGAATACAATTAATGTTCTGCAGGGGTAATTTATCTGAAACTACTGTACTCATTATGTTAAATTGTCTCTAATTATTATTTTCAGGCAATTTGGCACAAATAGACCAAGTTCAAAATTACAATCCTCATGGAATCTATGGTGTTTGATAAACAGAAAGTTACAACTTTACGTATATAATCATGATGTCAAATCAGCAGCGAATTGAGTGGAGCTTGATGGAGCTAGCGCTTTCTAGTAGCTGAAACTGAAAAAGATTCAGTACTTGTGCATTTTATTCCCACCTGGCCCCCTTTTGTGATACAGTGTACTACTCTCTTCAATGAGAACGGACCATGTGGCTTTACTCATGTAACTACTAAGATTAGATTCGGTTGTGAACTCATTAGCTGAAAGGAGGCACTTTATTGTGGTAGTATAATACAATTGTGTTCAGGACTGGGAAAAAACATACAGCCAATGATACGCCTGTTTTTGTAATGATCAGTCCCATTAGTAACTTTAGCCACTACTGGACTTTCAGAGAAGGGAATATACATTCTCATTGACTATAAAAGCTCCGGTCTGTACCCTTGATTCACACTTGATTTCATTCTTTTTCTCAAAAGTTGTGAGCTACTCACAATGACAGAAGGAGCAAAGAGTCTGATAGAATAGGCCTCCTAGGAGAGACCTTGCCTTCTTCGTGCTGGAGAAGAGTCCAGCGCTTAGAAAGTTCTCTGTAAATGGGAGCTGGTCCAACAAATGCTTTCTGCCCCAGGGGCCTGTCTTACAAATAAGCATTTCAAAAGAAGTACAAGGGACTGACTGACAGCAGCGGAAAGAAATGTGCTTAGGTTCAAGGAAGGTTATGTTTAATTTTAAAAAATGCTAGTTTAAGAATTTCCTAAAATGCTCTAGAATCTCAAAATGCTGTAATCAAAAGCAATTGTAAAAATTTACTTTGACATTTGTTTTACATTTTGTAATCTTGTAGAAATCATGTCTCAACCTTTTATGATTTTTTATTTGAACACACTTTGCGAAAGTCTTTTGGGAACGAACACACTAAGACATATTTTTGTAAAGTCAGAAAGTCAGGAGGTGTGTACATATTTTTTTCAGATTAGTACAAAATCTGTTGTTCTAAGTCACTCTGGAATGAGAAAACATGCATCGTTTATAGTTCCTTGCAAAGAATTTAAATATGGACCACGTAAACACCTATTGCTGAATTTGAGCTGTGACATGGACACAAGGACAAACAATTCCATCGAAATACTGGATGTTATTTTCCAAGTATAGCTGAAATCTTGGCATTTCACACTAATCCTTGTTTGACACAGTTCCAATCATTTGGCAAGTCTGTTAATTATACTTAAATTATATTAGTCTCTGCTCACATCCTGGCTAAAGATGCTGAAGGTTTTACTTTTTCCTTTCAAAGCTCTGTTTAAGGACTGCCAGATTTTGGAAAATTCTCAGGACTTGGTTTGTAATTGAACACTTCTTGTGAAATCATTTCACCAGAGTGATGGTTTTATCTCCCCAATGATCCTGAGCTTGGCCCTGATCTCCGGAGCGCTTGTGAATGCCACCTTGCCCTTCCCCACCTGTTTTAGGTTTCTCCTCCTCCCTTTATCTCCCTTTCCACACAACAAGACAATCCAAAGTGTGTGTCATTTAGGTGTCACCAGGTCTGTGAGACGTGAAAAGCTCTGCCAGTTAACATAAAACAAAATCCCGGAGGTTTCAGGGAATCACATTTCCCTACTACAAAGAAAATTGAGAAGAGGGGCAAGGTAGCTTTGGAGTGGGAGTTTGAATGAGGACACTTTGTCCATGAATGGAAACTCTACATTCTTTGTTATTTTAACAGGCTGTGTCTGTTCTCCTTGAAAGAAATTGTATGAGAGAAGATTGGATTAAGTAGTTTTTATTTTATTTCAAAGCACTTGTACACTTTTCTAAAGATCAACTTACTTAGCCAAGTAATAAACTCTTGTTTTACAATAATACTAGTGTATATTATATCACTCTAGCTTACTACAAAATACAGAATTAGAGTTGGGAAACAAAACATTTGTTTCTTTGGTGAATGAGGCATATATCATTACCTATTCACTCTGCCAGATATAACTTGAACCTTCTAAGCTGTTCAAAGAAATACCCAACTAGTTAATCTGCTTTAGGAAAAGAAAAATAGCTTTGCACCAACTCAGACTCCTTTATAAAATTCTTAGCCTTTTGCAGTCCAAAGGAAGCCCAAGTTTATATCCTCCTTCCATTTGACTCTCTTGAAAAGTTAAAAAAAATATATTCGTGTACTTTGCAATTCCATTTCACACCTTTTAGGGGCTTGCAGTTTCACCTGAGATAGAAGAGTTCATTGAACCAAATATTTACTTGACTGTTTACTTCTGGTCACACAGAAACCGGAGTATGCAGATTTTCAAGTCAGAAATACCTTCTGATTAGAATACAGCTTACTTTCCATAATGCAGATTACCCAAGGAGATCATTATCATCTGTTTTAAAAGTTGCTAGTTGTACTCATTTTGCTCTTTTATGTATCTCTAATAGTTCATGTTTTAAAAAAATCTCAATCATTCCAAATTTAGCATTTGTTTAAATGCTATTCTATAAAGACAAACCCATTTTTATAAGCCCTGTTTAATTACTACTCAAATTTTTCTTCCCTATTCATTATTTGATCACCTACTTTACTTTTACCCTCTGAATAAGAATCAGATTTGTTGCAGGGAAAGAATTAGTTAATTTGTATACCTTTACTAAGTGCTCAGTTTTTTCAAAATAGATCCATATATTTCTGGTTGATGTCATTTTTACTGAATTCTGTTAACTTGCATAAGAACATTTTCCTTGATGGGTTCATATTCTTCTGTGGTTAGTAGAGCTTTATCTATCAAACAACCAGGGGAAAAGTAGTGGGTGGTCTCAGCAGATATGCGAATTAACACTTGATTGCCATTTATGTGGAGTGCTTCAGGTTAAGTGGTATTTCAGTCAGAAGTGATGTTTCAGACATGTTCCTACAGGTGAACTGACAGAACTAAACATCTTGTTCGGTCTTTGTGTGCTGCTGGCTGCATGATCCAGTCAAAAACAGTAAAACCAGTCCACTTTCCTAAATGGAACTTGGTACTGTTACTAAAATATCCTATCATCCAAACTCGTCTCTTTCTTCTTTTCAGAAAACTTAAGAGTATTCTTGGATTTGGAGGAAAGCTTCCAGTCACAGGCCTAAACAGTTTGCTTTCACTCTTAAAACTGTATTGCGTTGGTTAGTTCCATTAAAAAGAAAACATAATTCTTCTCTTTAAAACAACCTTGTGGGTCTTTTGTTTATACTTGCAGAATTCAAGAAAAGTCTGGAGAAATGACATGACATAGTCTCTGATAGTTCCGCATTGAGGCTTACATAAATGGCATGTAATTTTATGTCTTTATGATGGTAGGAGAATTTGGGGGACATATGAGGCATTCAAATTACTACAGTGAAAATTTTCTTAGAGAACTTTATCTCTGGAATCAATGGATGATCTCCCATTAAGTTAGTAATTTTTAAAAAACATGTTCAATTGAATCACATCCATACTTAGATATTGTGTAAAAACTTGTAGGAATGAAGGAAGTTGAAGTAGAGAATCAGGATAATCATGAGGTATGAAGAAGTAAAAGAAAGACAAAATAGTCATGGATGTCAGTACAGGAAAAAAGAAACAAAAGAAAAAAATCCCAGAGTATTTATTGGCCCCTTTCTACTGGTAAGTAGTTTGTGAATTGAAAACAAACAAATAAACACAAATTCTATGTATTTCTTCATAATATAGTAGGGATGACTGCCAAAGACAAGTGAATAAATGATACAGTTCGTTAGCAGCTAGCATAGTGTTTGGCATAAAGTGGAAGCTTCAGAGTTTTTAATGGGATTCGTGGAGAAGAATATAATGAAACAACACGAATGGGTTTAATAGCATTCTGAGATAGGGAAGGAGAAGAGAAAGGAATAACCAAAGAAGTTGCACCTAGAGTACCAGAAACAGGAATGAGTGTGATGAAGCGTAGAACTGACTGCTGCTGGGTTGCATCTTTCCTGGAAGTGTGACATCATGAAAGAAGTGAATTTAAACAGCAAATAAATGGTTGGATTTTGTACCAATTATGATCCCTTTTAAACCTAACTCTTTAGATTTAGTCCTTAAAATATGAAGGTGTGATATAAAAGTAGGTCAGATTTGAGAGGACGTCTTCTCGAACTATTAGCAATATTTATTTGAAATTTTTAAAATTGCAGAATGATGATAATCACATACAAAAATTTAAATTTTACTAATTGGTGAAAATTATGCTTCCAAAAATAAAAAGAAGCCCAAGCATTTGACTTGATATCACCGAATACAATAAAAAGCCCTAATTTACAGCAATTATGATTTGAAAGTAATGAAAGTTTAGCAACTGTCAAGTGCATAAAGCTTTTCTGGATTTTTTTTTTCTTGAAAGTAGACTTTTCTTTAAAAGGGAGGTATTAGTTTATACGGGCACAGAGAATTGCCACGTGTCCCCCGCTCCCCGCCCCGGCCTCCCTTGTTATCAGCTTTCCTCACCAGAGGGGTGTATTTGTCACGATTCGTGAACCTACATTGACAATCCATGACCATCCCAAATCCAAAGTTTCTGTTTGGGCTAACTCTTGGTGTTCTCTATTCTATGGGCTTTGACAAATATCCCATTGCAGTGCTGTACAAAGCAGTTTCACTGTCCCGAAAATCCTCTGTGCTCCTTCTACATATTCCTCCCTTCCCCATCTCATAGCAAATGCTAATCATATTGCTGTCTCCAAAGTTTGCCTTTTCCAGAAGGTGCTACAGTTAGAGAAAAACAATTCATAATCTTTTCAGGTTGACTTTTCTCATTCAATAAAAGACTTAAATTTCTTTAATGTCTTTTCATGGCTTGATAGTGTATATCTTTTCATGTTGAATAATATTCTGGCATCTGGATGTATTAAGTTTTTCTTTTTTTTTTTTGTGGTGCCGGGGATCGAACTCAGGCCCTTGTGCTTACAAGGCAAGCACTCTAATCACTGAGCTAAATCCCCAGCCCAAGTTTATTTTTTCATTTATCTAGTAAAGATAAATACTTGGTTGCTTCCAAGTTTTGGCAATTACAATTAAAGCTGCTATAAGAATCCATGTGCTTTCTCTTTAAAATTAGTAAAATTCAAAAGTAAAGACACTTAGTGAAATTTAAAATCTTCAGTGAAAGAAATCCTTTGCAAGTTTTCACACCATTTATTTGTAGTAAATCGTCATCTCAAATTCTTTTATATAGGATATCTTGACATTGTTTTTATTGCAGTAAAATATGTATTACATTAGGTATTATTTTAATAGGAACAACATGGAAATATTGTGGGTTTCAATCTTCCAACACCCCAGCATGTGAAAGCTCTTGGATTTGGATTAGTACAATATTTAATTTATCTGTAAATAGTCCGTGTAGGGTGATCTTAACCTCAAACAATTAAGTAGGAAGCATTGTGTGGGAGGCACATGGTTCTCAAAGCAAACACACACATTTATCTCTCACATCAGATCTATGCCGTAAAGAATTAACATCTTTCTCTAGGTGCAAGAGCTGAGGGTAAATATGTTCCCGAGTTCACAGTTTGATTTGTTATTTCATGATCTAAATCATTATTTACCTCTTACTAGTATGCTTTCATGTGAGTGATAATGTATAAATTAAATTACAAGATCTATGTAAAGTGATAAGAATCATTTTGGACATGTAATCGCTCTCAATAAAGGAAATCGTGAATGCAAATACGTGCAGAGCACATAAACAGTTTTAATATTGATCGTATCATTTACTCTTCCTCACAACCTCAAAAGATAATGGTTGTACCAATAGGAAAATTAAAACTAAGAAAAATTAAATAAGTTATTCTTGACCACATAGAGAAGGGGTAGTTAGATTGGGAATCAAATCTCTTCTGACTTAAATCCAACTCTAATCTCTGATCCTCATGGCTGATGGTTATAGCTGTGATTCTATTAGTAAGTGACTTTATCTTGCCATTTTTTCTTTTCTTTCTTCTTATAGGGTATGAATATGCTGGAATTTGGAAGTGAGTGAGTGAATAGAGCTCAGTGTACAGAAATATTAACATGTAACAAGTAATTGATTTCTATTAATGTGGGATCTTGAGACAGAAGTCGCCAGAGGGATATCATGAACAGTTTAGAATTAGAAAGATTCAATTCTATTTACCATACACTCGTCACTTTATCTTGGGTAAGCCACAAATATTCTTTAAATCGACTATGTGTACAATGGATGTAATAACACTTGGCCAAACATTATTTAAGGATTTGGAGCATAAAATAGTGACTTTTATATTTATGCCTTTTGAGTTTCTAGTAGCAGCAACTGCTCCTTGGCTTGCAGACCACTTCTCAGTCTTAGAACATCACTCTGATCTCTGCTCTGCCATCACACTGCCTGTTGCTCTGACTCAGACTTACGTGTCCCTCTTGTAAGGACCATCATGATTGCATTGGTCTGCCAAGGCGATCCAGGAAAACCTCCACACCTCAAGATCCTTAATCACATGTGTAAATTCCCTTATGCCATGTAATGTCATGTTGCTTCAACCCCTATTCATGTTTCCAGGGTTATGTAATAATAAGTATCACATTAGGAACGCATATGTATGTGGTCAAAAACCTTAAATGCTTTTCATACCTTGCCATTCTCATTCTGACTTTGTCACTATAGTATCACCGTAATGTTCTATCGATGAGAAAACCAAGGCACCAAAGGATTAATTAACTTTCTTCTGCTCATAATACTTTGAGTCTAAGGAAGAGCTACAATTCTAAGTCTTACAGTGAGACTCCAGAGGTCTGGAGTTTACAGTGTTGCTTGAGTACCTCTTGACTTGTGTGCTGTTTTTTTCTCAAGCTATTGCATTTCTTTACAAAATGGCAAATTATGTATACCTGTGTTTATTGCAGCCCAATTTATAGTAGCTAAGCTAGGAAATCAGCCTAGGTGCTCATTAACAGATGAATGGGTAAGAAAAATGTGGTGTATATATATATATGTAGTATTAGTTAACCACAAAGAGGAGTGAAATCATGTTTGCAGGAAACTGAATGGTACTGGAAATCATCATGTTAAGAGAAATAAACCAGACCGGGGCAAAAAGCTTTTGTTTTCTCTCATATGACAGAAAGGGAAAGAGAGAGAGAGAGAGACAGAGAGAGAGAGAGAGAGAGAGAGGAAGAAAAAGGAGGATTATTATAGAAAAGGAAGAGTCTAAATAAAAAACTTGAAGAAACAATGGGCTATTAATACTTGACATTGAAAATTTATTTAATGGGACCAAAGAAAAACTAATTTGACTTATATTTGTAATAGAAAATGAAGCTAGTAAAATCATTTTAGGATAAAAAAAAAGAGATGTGGCATATTATTCCAACCGAATTTTATATTTAGTGAAACAGAAAAGCTTATTTAGTACCTGAAACCCTAGTGTATGATGACCACACTGGTGATGAAATGAAAAAATTGAGGAAGCTTTCACACAAAATAGTATAAGAGTGTACAATGGACTTCGGCAGTAGTGTACCAAGAAGGAAGGGACACATATAATTTTCCCTGGTGAGAGGAACATTTCATCACTACAATTCCTTAGTATTACCAGCATACAATAAAAATTAAAAAGACTTCTTTCTTGGTAATTAAAATTCTTTTTGGTAGATAAAATTGCCTATAGATACTGCACCCTCTCTCTATAAAGGCCACAGGCAGACTGTCTCTGTTTCTCCCTTCTTGGCACACACCTATATTTTGATCATCTCACATTTGGAGCATGCATTTTCTTGAATTTATGCTTTGCTGGGCCACAGGCCATTCCCTCAATGACCCAGCAACCTGTGCCCGACCTACCTACCACTCTAGCTCCTTATTCTGCTTCGTGTCTACTCATATCGTTTGTTACTAAAGATTGTCCCTGACTTATAACAGTGTAGAGGAATGATTTTGGGGTTTATGATGGTGCAGAAGCCAGATGCCTTCAGTAGAAAATGTACTTCAAATTATGATTTTTGATATTTTTCCACATACAGGAAGGTGCAGTCTTGCCATGCTGGGTAGTGGCTGTAGGACAGTGAATATCCGAGACTTGGATGTGGATCTTGGTGCTGAGCTGTGTTGCTTGGTAAGTCAAATGTATTAGACACATATTTGACTAATAATATTTCTCATTTATCAGGATATAATGGAGAGTATTAAGCCTACAGTGGCCAAGTAAAAGCAGTAATAGATTCATTTTGAGGTACAGATGTTGAAACCATGGAATTGGATTAGATTTTGAAAGACCAAATGAATTTATCTGTTGGAGTTGTGAAAGGCTTTCTGTATCTGTACTGCCCATTTAAAGAGAAAAAAGTGGTAACTGCTTTCTTGTACATTCAATCTTCACTATCACAGAAATAGTATTTTCTTTACAAGAGGACATTTGAATATGGGATTGCTTAAGTCACAGAATCACTAAATAGCAGCTCCTACAGCAACAGGAGGCAATATTTTTCTTTTTGGAGAATATTCTAGTACCCTTCAAATTATACTTTTTAGACCATTACTTGTCTTATATGTACAAAAGTCTGATCCAGGTTTGGGTTCTTCCATTGAGACATTCTAATATAAAGGAGACATGGGGTCATTTCCACGATACCAATAATGTATTTTTAATAGTTGGAAAAAGCTAATCAACTCAGAGTTGTTTTAAAATGTAAAGGTTTCATTTTTGAAAACGAAATAACCTTGTTTCCCAACAGGGTTGTAAAATAGAAGTACCAGAAAATGTCAGCGCAGGTTGTAAAAAATTAAGTGGCATTGGAAATTATCTACGTAATCCCAGAGTGTAAGATTTCCATTTCAGGAAAATACCTAGTAAAGTTGCTCTGACTTGAGTCACCAGCAATTGCGTCATCTTTGTAGTGGCCTCACTCTGTGGCACAATCTCGTCACCCTTGCACTGGTATAGCTGTCTCATATCTTTCTAATGAGTGATTCTTTTACTATTTAAAAACTGTTGTTGATGTATTTTTCACTTTAATAAAAATAAAAATTGTATATATTCATGGCATATGACATGATCTTTGCATTTAGAGATATGCAGACATTGTGGAAAGCCTAAATCAAGAAAATTAACCTCGACTCGTTTGTCAATTCTCACTCCCAAGAAGATCCCAAATAAGCCAAAACAGACCACAGACAGAAGTAATAGGAGAAAGTGTTCAATTCCAAATTTTTTGTACATTTTTGTTCCCATTCCTATTTCCTTTCCCAAGTATTCATGGCCTATACAGTTGCTACTTGATGTAGATGCCACATACTTAATTCCAGTAAGCGCCTGGCAAGTGAAATCACTATTTAGACACACCCTGAACTGTTGACATTGGCAGATTCTGCACGATGGTTTTGCCTACAGAGATATTAGTTTTTATTCTTTGCTGGTTTTCTCATCCTCAAACTCAAATTCATTACAAATGTGTGGTTCTGGCTATAAAGAACTACTCTGTTGACATACTTGAGTGTAAAGGTCTTCTAATGGTGTAATTCTATCCAGTATATTTTCGAACACAGTACCATAAGATGAATGCATTTTTTTTTTTTTTTGTGGAAAATACAAACATTTGCCAATCTAGTTTTAAGTAGGAAAGAAAAACCTTTATTCACAAATAGTTCCACTTCCTATTTTGCTTGTTAACTGTCAGGTGTGTACTTCTGGGCACAGCTGGTATTTTAGCTTTTCAGGAGGCCCTATTTCAGAAAATAGACATTTTCATCCAATTGCCATTAAACAAGGGATGAAATTTATTCACTTCAATGCTCCTCTCTTTCAGGGATGGGTTTCATTTTTGTTCAGGTGCAAGTACTCTTACACAGCTCTCTGGAGCACCCTTCCAAAAGTTGTGGGAGGAAATAAAAGTATTTTCCTATTCAGCTGTAGCAACAAAAGAAAAAAGGAAAACAAAAACAACCCAGATTTCTTGCCTTTCCCTCTCTGATCTTGCAGGTGAGAATCTGGCCCCAAACAGCAGTCGGCAGGCTGACTGCCATCCTAGTCTGTGTAGACGTAGCATTGGCCGAGTTTGCTTTGGCAAAAGGGGGTCTGTTTCTCTCTCAACCTCGGGCTATTACCAGCTTCCGTTGTATCTGCTGTATCCAATTTGTTGCCTATCATTTTGCTCTGACCAGGGCCCCCTTTTAATCCACTTAGTGCAGGAGGGGAATATAAAAATCCTTCCATTACTTTATCTTATCACAGACTGTGCTGCTGCTCTTTTTTCTCTGCTTTAAAGTCTATTGCTCTGTTATTAGGGTTTGAAACTATTAAAAAACCGGCCTGTCTTACTGCTCATCATTATTAGGCTTCCATGTAAATAGTCATTTTTGAATGCTCTTGTCTTTCCTGAAGCTGCAGAGACCACTTGCAGGCCTTTGGAGCCAGCACAGGTTCTATAGCTGGGTCATTTTGCTAAGAGTAGTTTGGAAAAATTTAAGAGTGCGTGTGTTCTTACTTTGGTTATATTTCAGTCAAAGAGCTTTGTTGGAAAATCAAAGCACTTATACTAATCTCGTAGCTCATTGTGATATTTCTCAGTTAATCAGTGTTGTAACAGGTAAGAACTTGGTTTCTGTAATCAAGGGTGACTGCTGAATTTCTGACTCTGTAGATTTCCAAGAAACTCTGGGCAAATAGTGCTTCTACTCTCAACTACCGTTTTATTGAGCTGTGCAGATAAAGGAGAATGACTGCATATTTCATTTGAGACATCACGGAATTTTCTGTTATCTTTCAGATGATAAAATTAAAATTTAACAATACAGTTCGCATATAGGACATAGCACACTGCCTGGCACTTCACGCTCAAGGAATGGAATGAGAATCGTGATGAAAATAATAGAGTGATTTTTATTAGGAATGAACAAGCTTTCCTAAAATTTAATTATGCTTTCGTTTACCATGTTACTGCCATAATAAGGAACAGATTTTATTTATTTATTTATTTATTTTTCTGGTGCTGGGGTTTGAACTCAGGGCCTTGTGCTTGCAAGGCAAGTACTCTAACCACTGAGCTAAATCCCCAGCCCTTACTGTCATAATAAAATAATAAACTATCAATCTGAAAGGAATCTTTTGAATGTGACTCATTAGAAGTGCAGAAACTAAGACTTAAATTTAAACAAGAATCCCAGATGCCATATTTAGTAGCAGAGTCAAGAACAAAACCTGATTCCTTTATCCCTGTCTCCAAAGTCCTTGTTTCTTTCTCTCCTTCACGTTGTTTCCCTATCTGATAACTTCCTCTGTCCTTTGCTCCAGATAAATGAATCAGCCAACCAACCAACCAGCCAACACATTTGTAAGTGGAAATCTGATAGTCAGACAAAGTTCAGAGAACGACCTGGGCAGAAATGGGGGGACTCGAGGAATGACTGGGGAAAGCGGGTCGGACCATAAGTAATTTGTAAAGACTCCTTGTTTCTATTCTAGAAACACTCTCGAGTGGGCTTCTTCAAGCTTCTATCGACTGAACCTGCTTTCTTTTTTTGTCTTCGATGGCAGAATTGTTGATTCACTACCAGAAATCCATATCCAACTTCTTCCTCCTCTGCCCACTCACAGCAGGGACTGGGAAGCGAAGTGACTGATTTTCTGGTCCCCTTTGGGACAAGGGAGTGATCAAGCATGGCCAAAGCTTTGCCTACCAGACAGTCTCTAAGAAAGCGCTTGCTACTTTATAAAAGGGAATAATATAAGAATTCATTCTCTATTTTTTTTTTTATAATTTGAGCATGAATTCAATGTTGGGAGATAAATCAGCTATTTTCCTCTCTAAAGTAACATTCATGAGGACAATTCGCCAAGAAATAAGAATGTTAAAGTGGAAAGAGGGAAAGACATGGAATCCTCAGTGACATTGTGTGATTGATGACCCGTCATGAGACTATTCAGATCTGGACTTCTTGTTAAATCAACAATAGCTGTTATGTTTTAAGTCACTGTTAGTTGAGTTCCCTCTTGCTTTTGGAAGAACCTTTAAAATAGAGAGTTAGGTATGCAGACAGCATTTCTACTTAAATTGAAGATTTTTTTCTGAACAGCTCCAGGGAAAGGAAGAAAACATGCGAGATACTTCGTGGAGGTGATCTAAAGATGAGCCAGAAAGCAAGGTGATCTCTGGTCTCGGTATAGATCTGTAGTCTCAGTCTCAGCATGGGTCTGATAGTCTCAGTGTAGGTCTGATTTTACTATAGTTAATCCTACCAATTTTCTTTTTAACACTGTGGCTCAGTCATCTGCCTTTGGCAGATAGTCTTGGACATTTTATAAACCACACACAAATCTACATGGTAGGGTTTCAATGAGCTGTGCAGATAGAGGAGAATAATCATTTATTTATTTATCTTGAAGATTTTCTTAATTCTTTTAACATTATTTCTCAAAAATTCAAGAAATGTTTTTCTCAAGATAATTCACTGTAAAAATTTCCTTTACCTTTTTTGATATAAACCTCTTGGAAACTTTTTTTTTTCTATTTGTTTAACGAGACTTTGGCTTTACTGAAAACTGAACCGTGAATCACAAATAGGAATGTAATTTCACAGAAAAACAACAAGAGAACCAACCACAAAAAAAGATTATAAGGATGGAGTTGGGGAATGAGAGGGAGGAAAGGGAGGAAAAGGAAAGAGGGAGATAGTTTTCTTCTTTCCATTAAAAAAAGGGGGAAACACACACATAAAATTTATCTTTTTATCATGAATACATATTTATAAAAAATTGAGAATACACATATGTGCGCACACACACACACACACACACACAGATGCAAGGCGAGAGGCTGTGTCCCTTAGAGGTGTCTTCTTCAACATACAGACTGAGGGGAAGTGCACACACACACCCTTTGATCCTATAATCATGCTTCAATCTATTGTAGACTCACTAAGTGAAAGAGGGTCACAAAATTATCCACTGCTTCCACTGAGAGGTACAGTCAGTTTTAATTCTTCTCTGCTTAACTTTGGGCTGGTTTTAGTATATTCCTTGATCAACAAAAAGAAGCAAAAGTGATATTATGGGACTTTAAAGTTAAGTCATCATTTTGGTCTAGAGCTTCCATCTGGGCCCAGTAGGGTTTTCCTGAGCTCTGAATGGCCAGGTAAGCAGGCCAGCCGGCTGGAGCTGCCATGCCCAGAAAGGGACATGAGTTTACTCCTGCCAGGAGTCAGCTGCACCCAGCTTTCCAGGAATACTTGGAAAGGGACTAAGCTGAGAAAGGAAGCTGACTTTGACCCTGGACCAGCACATCTGGCACCTGAATAACCATGAATGCCTTCCATTCATGGCACATGAGGTAGAAGAATGAAGTATCCATTCCTGACACACAAAACCTTAAGATAAAAATAATTGATTGTTTTTAGCTGCTGACTTTTGCAGCAGTTTGTCATGTCTACGTGTGAAAAGAGATACGTACAAGGATGCTCACTGTGATATTATTGGTAAAATTTCAATGCTAGAAACAATTTAAATTTTCTTGGTGAATGGCTAGTTAAGAAATTTATAGAAAACACATACAAAGAAACTACCATATGTCTGGCTAAAATTTCTGGGATAACCGCATATACGTATACGAAATGATGCGTGTGACACATGAAGTCAGTAGCATTAGAAGTTGTAAAGAATTGCGTACAGTAGGAATTCACACATACATGGACACGATTAGATAAATAGGGTTGTATAGGTGGCTATATCATAAACAGGTGCGTACAAATCTATCCCCCAAATTATTAATGGTTTCAGCATTATGGGAATGAATTTTCTTCCATGTTCGTCATTTTTTTAGTGTCACTGATTGCAGATAATTTTCTTGCTATTTTTGTCTACATTGTTGAGTGATACATATGAATTAATTTCAGAAAGCAACAAATGGAGGAAAAATAGATGCTACAATATTACTATCTAAAGATATCCTTTGTGTTCTAGGTTTTTTATATCAATGTTTCATTTTTAATGAAGTTCAAGTGTCACATTTCTTATATATTCTGTATATATTTGGTTATCCAGGGTTAACATCATATCATCTGTAAATAATTATTTTGCTTTCTTCTTTTCTAAATTTTACTAACTAGATTTAAGATAATGTTGAATTGTAATGGTGTCTTCCTGTGGCTTTGGGTTGAGCCACATTGTCTCTTGGACTGACATGGACACACTTCATCATTTTCAAGAAGTACCTTTATTTTATTGTATTAAAAACCTAGACTAGTTAATGAGTCTTGGATTTTGTTACGGCCTTTTTGGGAAGTCAATGGAAAACATTATGTAACTTTTTAAGTTAACTTGTCTGTGTGATAAATTTTCTCAGATTTTATAACGACGAATAATTCTATTCTTGGGACAAAACATTTTGTTGTAGTCTGTTTAAGAATTTTGTTTGTGTACAGTGATAAAGAGTTTGATACACAGATTTTGGTATCTTAGTCAATTTTTATTTTCAGGGTAATTATGTATTATATAAATAGTCTGAATTTGGCTACTTTCTTTTTTTTACCATCTAGGTTTTTTCAGTAATTTTTGTAGCACAGACATTATCTATAGCTTTAGAACTTAGAATAAGTCAAATGTAAAAGCATCTTTCTCTAGAGATGCATTTTTATTTGTTCTATTCTTTGATAGTTTCAAATTCTTGTGCTTTATATCTTTTTCTTTTTAAAATCTTTGTTGAGTTAATTTTGGATACTTATATTTTTTGTTAGAAAATTATATTTTTTTGAGATAAATATATTGGTATGATGATTCATTTAAAAATATATTCTGTAACTATAAAAATATTTCCTTTCTTATGCTAACAACAAACTGATTAATCAGATTTTAGTATAATTGTTCATAAAAGTTTTATATTGATCATTCCCACTGTTCCATTATACAATTATTTGTTTGAGGCATTGTTATTTATTTCCTTCTAAATTATTTAGATTTTGCTTATTTTTGTTCCTATCTCCTCAGTGAATCCTGAAGAAAATATTTCATTTGTCTAAAAATAGTGAAAATAACTGTATTTTGATTATAGATTTGGTTGTATCTCAGAAACCATATATGAGTGAATTTTTTTCCTACTCATTCTGTTAATATTAACTTAATTTTCTTCTTGGCTAATAGTTGTTTACAAGAGTACACATAAAAATTTCCAAGTTAAAAAAATTTTCTAAGTATTTGGGTTTGTTGATTTTTTTTTTTTTTACTTTTGTCTTCTTTAGTATTTTGGGATATGGTCATTAAAGTAAGATTTTATATGTAATTATATTAAAAATATAAATTTTTCTTGAACCAGTTTATATACATTTACTCACTTTTATAAAAATATAACTTCCTTCACTCTCCGCTCTACTTAAGGCTGTCCATAATAATTGAACTCAGAGCTATGTGACTAAGCCTTTTTCTCTGTTACTGCTCTCCGTGGAGGGGAAACGAAGCATTCTAGAGAACATTCTTGCATTCTTCTTTGCTTAACATAACTGCACTTAGCAACGGCGCAAGGGCTAGGGAAACACCTGGCTTGGAGTCCTGAAAGGTGGCCTTCAACCCCGGTTCCTTTAGCTGGAGTGTGACTTCAGACAGATAGCTTAATCTTTCTGCTCCCCATTTTCCTGATCTGTCACAAAGAATGATACCAGGATCTGCCTCCTGGGACCACTTTGAAGATTTATTAGGACAGCAGTGCAGTATAGCACCCAGCACAGAGTTGACGCCCTTTCTACAATTTTGGTTAATTTAAATTGGAACTTAGAGGTAAGGGTGCCTGATCAGGACCCAAAAGAAAGAGAAGCTCTTCCAGACAACGTTTTCTGAGTGTTACTACTGTCGGGTTTTTTTTTTTTTTTTTTGGCTTTTGCAATTTTTATTTTTTTTTAATTTTTAAAAATTAAAAAAAAAATTTTTACCAAGAATATGTATTGGTACATTGTATACATAGGACCACATTTATCATGGTTATTTTGTACCTGTACATGATGTATCTTGGTTCACCCCTTCCCCACCCCTCCCTTCCATTCCCCCTTTCCTTATTTACTGCAGGTTTATTTATATTTTTCCATCTTTTCCCTTTCTGTTTTCTTCCCTTTTCCTTTCCTTCTTTTCCTCCTCCTCCCTTTCTAGTTCTCCTCTCTTTAGAATATTATCTTTCTTTTACCTAATATCTATTATACCTCTTTGCCTTTATGTACACTTATGGTTTCTCATACCAGAGAAAGAATTTGATGTGTACTTATAAGTGACTGATTGATTTATTTCACTTAAGAGTATATTCTCAAGGTGCATCCATTTACCTGCAAATGACTCTAGAAATCAACCAACAACAAATGCTGGCGGGGCTGCGGGGGGAGAAAGGAACCCTTCTCCACTGTTGGTGAGAATGTAAACTAGTCCAACCACTAAGGAAATCAGTATGGAGACACCTCAAAAAACTAAAACTAGAGTTTCCATTTGACCCAGCTCTTTCTCTGCTCGGTATCTTCCCAGAAGAACTGAAAACCTCATACAATAGAGATATATGCACAACCATGTTCATAGCAACACAATTTGTAATAGCTAAGTCTTGGAAACAACCCAAATGCTCAACAACTAAGGAATGGCTAAAGAAGATGTGGTTTTTCTACACAATGGAGTACTACTCTGCCACCACTGTCAATTTTTTGCTTGTCTTTGGCATTACTAAGAAGCTGTGATTTGCTGTCGTTTGTTTTAGTGGAACTGTGTACAAAGATGCTGGAAACAATGCCAAAAGATCAATGCTCGACATAAAGCAGTCACTTTTTCGTCTTGAAAGTAGGGTTAACTGTGAGCATTATTCCTCTAACCCCTCGGAATCCTTCAAAGCCCCTCACGGGTGGCCTGGTACATTTTGCATTTGGAGTAGACTATTTTTTAACACTCATGCCTCCACAAGCACAATGAATTTCAATTTTAATCCTGTTCTGTGTGATTATAATAATCATTATTTTATATGTTTAATCTTTAGCTATGTAAAAATAAGTTTCTATTTTAAAGATATTAAAAATTTAGTAAAGTGTTTCAGTTAAGAACTAATATTTTCAATCTTCAGGCAAAAATGCTACAATTTTTTACTCTTTAAAATTTTAAACACAAATAAAAACTCTGGTCTCATAGGAGAACAAGATTAAAATAATTCAGGTTTTGAAGTTTTGTCATTATATTTCTGCAATGTCATTGTTTACTCCAAATCAATGATTTAAACCAAAGATGTGTAGTATCCAAGGGTTGCAGGTACACGCTCTGCCCAAAAGAAGTGGAATGATTCCAGACTATTACTCCTTTAATCCCAAGCCAAGCACAGCTGTGTCCACACACATTGGAGTTCCTCTGTATACCAGGGTGTTCTCCAAACCACATAGACTACGGGGTGGGGAGGGGGTGGGGAGGTGAGGAAGGGAAGGAAGGGAGGGAGAAAGAAAGGAATTTAAGGAGAAAGTTTGGAAGTTAGAAAAATGGAAATTTTAGAATGCTGATGCTTGTTATATTAGAAAATATATAAACAAAAGGAGTAGAAGAACTGTATCATTTAAAATGAGTAACATTAGTTCATATGATTAAATACAAATACATTAGTTGATACTCAATAATGTTAGTTCATACTCATCTTTTTAATACAAAGTGTGAGTGTAGAAAAAGCCTAAAGATGAAGTTAAAAGCCATATATAACCCTCCATCTAGTAATAGCCCTTGATATTTTTGTATGATTTGTTTAGTTTTTTTTTCATACACACAAGCACACAATACTTGTTTTTTAATTTGAAAGTATGCACTACAAATTCACCTGTGCCTTGTGCCTTGGTGGGTTCATTTCACTATTTCACTACATTTACTTGCAGACATTATTTAAAATATTTTTAACATATCATTGAATGTGTGTTACAATTGTTGTAAACACTAGAAATGTTATCTATTTAGTTTCCTTTTCCATATTTTAAACAATACTTGTAATAGCATATTCATGTCTTTATACATGTCTAACTGAGGAACACAAATTCTGAATTTCTAGAAGTGAAAACATGGGATAAAATTATGAGTTTAATGACTCTTTCTACACATAACAGACTCACTTTCTTCATATGTCACAACTTCTTATGGCCCTCTCCGGATGGCCATGTGCTTGTACACTGCACAGCCTGAAATGTTATCATTAAAAAACACAACTATCTTGTTCTCCCACACCATCCATAGCAATCTTTTAGAATGAGGAAAAGCATATAAAACACTAGGAATATTGTGATTATTTTTATGTAACATGAGACATACAGAAGATTCATAATATTTTAAGTCATTTATTAAGTATTAATGGACTACAGCAAAAGTTTTAAGCACATTGTTCTAGTGCAAAAATATATATGGAAAATTACAAGTGCCTGATCTCTTCCTGGGGGGTTTTGCACAGACTCTGAGTTCTTTCTGTCTCCAAATTTCTTTTAAAAACAGTTAAGTGTCTGGGTATGAAGCTCAGTGGTGTAGTACTTGCTTTGCGTATTTGAGATCCCGGGTTTGAGTTCCAGCACCCACCGCCCCACACGGAAAGAATAAGGGCCAGAGTGAGAGAATACACACCACAGCAGAACACCATCCTAAATACACAGCTGGTTTCATTCTGCCAATGATTTAAATACACTTAGCTCATCTTTGAAAATTTTATGTCTTAAAAAAACAAATGAAAAAAATGGAAACAAAACAAAACAAAACAACAACATCAACAACAAAAAACAAATGGAATGTTAGATCTTCTAATTCTTTTGACTTTTAGTTCAATACTACATATAAATAAGTTATTGAAATTTCCCAGATAATGCATGTAAAAAATTTGGGTAAGTCAATAGGATGACATTTTCTTCTTTTTATTAAATAAATAAGTTTAGGGTAACTACAGTTAAGGTGACAGACTTTCTTTAGTGCTTCCTATATAACTGGCAACAAATTTCCCTTAAAAAATAGCTTGCTATTGAGATGCCAAAAATATTTTAAAAAATTTAGTCCAAAGACAGATCTTTAAAACTAATATAAAAATAATTATGTTGGTAATCTTAAAATGAATAACGACACTTAAACATGTGCATAAAAACTAGATTTTGTTATATTCTGTTTCTGTCTATCTCTCTCTCTCTTTCTCTCTCTCTCTCTCTCACACACACACACACACACACACACACACACACACACACACACACAGAGCAAGAGTGAGAGATACCCTGAATACATCATTTATGCTGCTTTTGGAAATACTTTTTGCTGACAAGTTAAAAGTTTATCAAGAATATCTCTCTGTTTACTGTGTTGGGGAATGAATGAATTTATAACTAACACTAGCAAAATCTGAAAAGCACAGTAATTTTGAAAATTGACACTCACAGTATTTAAACAGCGTGGGTTCTTCTGTGGATTTCTAAACATCCTTGATAGATGCTTGTAAATTCATCTATTTGATTATGAACCCTGGGGATACCTTACTTTATCTTGGAAGATTGTGAGACTGTTGCCCCCAAGAGCCAATTTCTCTCTATGGCGTGTGCATCCAAATAGCCAAATCACAATCAGTGATATCATCAGCAGTTCTTCTCCACTGATGGCTGAATTTAAAATACAAAAAAAAAAAAAAAACTATCCAATTTGCTATATTTCTAGACATGAACTACATATCTGTGTAACTAATTTAAGGCACAAATTCAGAATGGTTTTGTAGTGAAAGTGAGTGCCCAGAGAAAAGCACAGACGAAAAACAAATTTCCTACTGATTTGGTTTTGCACATAAACTAGTTTGGTGCAGTATTTTACCCTGGTTTATCCTAACTAGTTCGTTACACTATTTTTTAGTGTGTTACACAATGAAATGTTCAAGAATTGTTTGTTTTAACTCATATTTTGTTATGGGATGCTGGACATGTTAAATTTCTGAGCTTTGATTCCTCATTTGTAAAAAGTAAGCAAAATGATGCACATCTTTTTGTAAAGAATACGATTGAGTATAAATAACTTCTTAGTATTATAGATGTTCAATAAATGGTAGCCACTCCCAAGGTTTTGGTAATTGGAGATTTTTTCATACTACACAGAAAAAAACATTTAAAAATGTTCCAAATGTTTTGTGTTTATAAACACAAATATACTCAGAAAGACTTTGTTCTTACTGAAAGCACGTATATGCAAGCTTATTTTGAAAATACAAACTACAAGGCATACATGAAATTATAACAATAATTTTAGTTTGTGATTAAGTTTATTTAAGAAGTAAAATTAAGTAGCTCAGAGTACATCTTTAAAACAATATGTTTGAAATATTGGTAATTGTTTTTCAATTGAAGTGGGTTTCTTGACACTTGCCTGATGGTGAAAGCCCTGAGGTTGAGAGCAAGGTGGATTTCTTGGAAACACAGCGCTAACTATTCTTTTGACTTGCTGAATAAAAATGTGACGATGCTTAGCACAGCATTACAAGTTATTAGTTTTGGAGGGAAGGTTTTTTTTTTTAACTGATAGTAGAGTCAGAAAGCTGGGGAAAATTAAATGGAAAAATACACCCAAGTAACATGAACACGCATATAAATTAGTGATTTTAAAAACTCTTCATTAAAAACAGCAGGAACTCTTATCCTAAATGATGATGCGTTGGCTAAATGTGTCCTGTTGGTCAGGGTCATATTTCAAAGCTGGCACCCATCAGAAATCTTCATTAAAGTAGATATTCCATACAAAATGAACGAGCCTCTCCACAGGTGACAGATTGATATCATTATATGTCCCAAATTTTTTGAAATGCTCATTTGGGGTTTTAGTGAGGACATGTTTGAGCAGTTGGAACAAAATTCACAAAAATGGTGACCCTGACTTTGTACACTGTGAACTTCTAGCTTAGTGAGAACAAGAATTAGACTTTCTAAAATGAAATGTTGATTTCCTCACCGCCATGTCTTATATTAAAATGATACTCATATTCCCTTAATCAGTAATACATAATTAAAGGACTGTGATTCCTGGATTAGAAGCTGTAACTGATGATAACACAATCCTAACCGAATTGGGGCAGAAAGAGTAAGATATGAATTCACTTTTCTAAGGATCACTTTAGTACAACAATCTATGGCATGTATTATGCAGAGATGTTGGTCTTACTCCTACCTGGGGTAGGAGTGGGAGCATAGAGAAGGTTTCCTAGAGAGGAGCATTGGTTTATTGTGAGTTTAGTCTTGGTGGTTGAGTAAATACTAGAGCTGATGAAGGGATTGGAGAGAATGATGATACCAGGCCAGGTGGCTCCCAGCCTGAGTGATGTTCAAATGCTATTATGAAACATGGCCTCACGCATGTGACTGTGTGTTTTGAATCCATTTCATCTGTCTATGCCAGTTAGGTTGGACAGGGCACTGGTATACAATGAAGCACATTTTATATGCCACTTCCAAGTTTCTACAGAGTTTTAACTAAGCAAAAATTAATAATATGATTAAAATCACTATCAATGTCATAAATGGAAAATAACAATCTCTAATTACTAAATTCTACTTTTGTCAATTACGCCAAACTATACCCTATCTGCAATGTATAATTCAGACACATTGTCTCTGAGTTTAATCATTATACTTGACAATCAACTATTATTTTTATTCCTAAATTAATAAAAATAACTTAAATCTTGTAATGTCTATGTTTACAGTTACTTTTTAATCTTTCTATAACATTATGGCCCTCATTTGTTTCCATTAATGCTGTATAACTCATTCCATATTAATGCTCTTCATTCTGAGGTAGCATCTATTAATTAACTGACCAACTTTCTGGAAGACTTCCTCACATCTCTTGGTCTTTTTCCACCATCACTATGCCTATGCACAGCACTTTAGATTTTAGACAAAATATTTCTGGACATTCGAGTGGACGCAAAGACAGCGAGGGCAGGATCCTTCTCTGCTACTTCTCTGCTCCATTCTGCTTTCCCAAGTGCCAATAGATCTGAGGACTCCCTCTTCCTTGGCTGTACCTTTTAAAAACTCTGGCAAAACCATTTCCTAACTTTGTTCCATCAACACTAACAGGAAAAATATCTTGCTGTTCTCTGTTCTTTGTTGTTTGTTTTTCATTAATCTTAATCTTGTCTTTCACTAAATCTCTTTATTTGAAATATGTAGAGAATATTCTGCTTCAGATAGGGCCCAGAGCTAAAACAACTTCAAAAACTCCAGAACCCTGGTGTAATAACAGAGATAGTTTAACTTTGACAGTATTAAGAATATGTGGACTGTGTGTGCATTTTCAAACTCAGTGTACCTTATATGCAAACACCCTTGAAACTTTCTGTCTCATATTTATGTATATTGATAATTTGTACCTCCTCAGATAAAGAATATCTTAGGAGAAAATAGGCCTTGGATTCAATCCCTAGCACCAAAAAAGTCTCTTATGAGAAAATAGTGACAATGCAAGGGATTCATAACTGCTTTCACAGATTGCTCTGTTTTATTTCCTCCTTGGGTATATTTTGGACACTTCACAGAACACATAGCTGCTGCTATTAAGGGCCAGTATTATTGCTCCAGCTCCTTCGGGCTGGATATAATTAAAACTTTACTCTTTGGTTCATAATTGCTGAGTTAAACAATTAAAGGTTAAATAGAGTAAAACATGTTGAAACATGAAGAAACTCTGTATATAATAATTTGAAGTATTAATTTGAAGATTCCCAACAGAAAAAGTGTTTGAGATGATAGAAATGCTAATTATCTCGATTTGGTCATTACACATTGTGTACATGTATCAAAATAATACTCTGTACCACATAAAGTTGTGTTATTATGATGCATCAATTAAGAAAATAAAATTCCTGTTTAATAAAAATTAAAAAGCAATTCTAAATTTTTGAATATTCATAATATTATTTTCAATTCACTTGAAAATTTATGCTTTAAATCAATGGGTTAGAAATTAAAGAGGATTCAAGATTATGTGGAAGTAAGATTAAATAAAAATAATTGATGTAACCATACAACTATAAACCTATAAACTCATGCTGTCTAATGGACAAGGAAAGTAAGCTACAAAATTTACAAAAACAAGGTCTGACCCAAATTTAGCATCATGGTCAGTAGGGGATGGGGAGGGGCAGGATAAACAAAGGGAAGCTGAATTTGTTCAGTGCACATCATGTGCATGTATTGAAATATTACATTGAATCTCATAATTTGTAAAATTAATGGTGTTAATAAAAATAAATTTAAAAAGGAAAGTAAACCATAAAAAGGAAGTAAGCTTTAAAATCTATAGAAGTTGCATTAAAAAAAGGAAAAAAGAAATAGGTGGAATTAATTTTCATAATACATTTTATTTAACCCAATAACCATATACCTAAAATATATTATTTTAACAGGTAATAAACATAAAAATTATTCATATTTTGCAATCTTTTGGATATTGTCTTTGAAATCCAGTGTGCATTTTACACTTAAAGTGCTTCTCAATTCAGATAAGCACATTTGAGGCTATCTTATTGGCGGTCAGCACATTATCAACATTCTGGCTATCGAAACGTCCAGAACAAGGGAAACTGCTTCCTGAGATTTCCTACCCTATTGCTTCTTCTCAGTTCCCCTATGTATTTCGTCTAGGCCGGAAGATTCTGTCTCTTCCAAACCTAAACTCTTCTGTTAGGCCTCAATAAGGATCCGCAGAATAGATCTCTTTGTAAAGACAACAGACAAGTTCTGTTCCCAATATTTTCTACTGAAGAGAGCAATCAGAGTCTATAAGGCTTTTGCTCTGGCTGATACTGCCTGGCAACAGGCGGTAGAGGGGCCATTAAACTGTGCTTCCCTTCAAGCCCCAGTATTGAAGGAATCAGCCTTGAGCTGAGTAGGGGCGTTCCGGTTGGGAACCCACTCTGGACCTCATAATTCAAAGCAAATTTCTGACAATGGAATCAACAGGCACGTGGGATACAGTGGTCCTGTTCGTGTTTTGACTCAGAGTGGCTGTGCTTCCCCTGTTTGGTACATCCTTTTGTACTTATCACGGGTGCTGCTCAAATCTGGTCATCAACTGACCCACACGATTTGTGCAGTTAACTTTGAGCTCGGTTTTAGTGAATGACAGTTTAGAATTTAAATTCTTCTCTGTTGTGAACTGTTATTCCTTTCACCCTGACAATCTTATGGCCTGGTTTATGAAAATACACCCTAATTGTGTAATGGGAAATCTAAATATGTAACCGAGGAAGGAAAAGCATTCATTACTGCCATAATAAAATTATGTATGCACTCACGCAAGTATAGGTAAAGTCCTGAAAAATAATCGTTAGGTTTCATCAGCCTATCTTAACACTACCATGAGATTACTGAAGTTAGTATTAAATCAAGATCAGAGTCAGCCAATGAAAGCTTATAGACCTCAACTCAAATGCCGGCTCCCAATCTCATTAGCTGCGTGATGCTGTGGATTTTTCTTAATTTTGTAAATCTCAGTTTTACCATCTAGAGATAACGATAATATTTAATTTGTATAGCTGTAATGGTAAAGCAGCTAGTTACTTGAATGGGTTTAACACATGCTTAGCCCCCAACAGAAGTGCAGGAGTGTTACCGTAATCATTATTGTTTTCAATCACAGGGCCACTGCTGAGCAATTTCTGAACTCAGGCAAATCCTTCATTGATTCACTGAATATTTTCCACACATCAACCGTGTGTTGTGTGGTCTTTTAAGCAGTGAAGCAACAAGAGTGAACAAAATGGACACTGTGCCCGGCCTTCTGGGTCTGGGTCTAATTTAGGATGTGCATAGTGCTCTGAAAGAGCATGAGAAGATGCTCGGCAGATGCAGGTGCTGCGGTGGAACATCACACCCAGTTCATGAAGGTGGGAATCGGAGGCATCAGAAAGCCGTCTCGTGAGCGGGCATCTGAGCGCCAGGCAAAGGGCCAGGGAAGAAGAGCCAGGGCCCCAGTCTGAGGAAGTGGTAGACGCTAGAGGTTTTTTTTTTTTTTTTTTTTTTTTTTTTTTAAAGTGTGACACATTCCAGGGACAGTAAGGAGTTAAATAAAGCTGAAGGGAAAATACAGAGCAGAATAGGCGAGGTTTCATTCAAGGAAAATAAGGAGCTGCTCATCTATTATGAAAAGCCAAGCCTGGGTTGCTTGGCTGAGGAGTGACTTCTCCTCTCTGCTTCCAGGGGCTGCAAATTTGTGACTTCCTTTTCTATATAGGACTGTTGTTGATGCTCAGTTGCTCTTATGCCTTCTACTTTGGGGGATTTCCTAGTGCCGTTAGTCCATCCTTCTTTGCATGTGGAACAGCTCATCATTTAGTTTTAACTCTACTTGACAGCCTCTCCGTAGCTTTTTCTTAATGGAAAAACATTGGTCAAGCTTATCAGTCTCAGGCTCATACCAAATAACTATTTCTTGTGAGCAACCCTATGTCTGGGGTTCTGTGTCCCGACTTGAGTGTGAGGCGGTCCTGCCCCGGCAAGGAGTTTCTGGAAAGCAGCCACTTGAAACCTGTCCGATGAGATAGAAAGAAAAACCTGATAGGCAGTTTATTGTCATGGTGAAATGAGCTTCCAGAGCTGATGATTTAATGGGACTTTCCACTCTTCCAGTAGTGCATGGAGTGGAATGACTTGAGAATATGGAAATTCAAACCTCTTAATTTTTAATAAAGTCATATTTTGGGGGTAGGAATAGTATGGGAGATGTGTGTGATAGGTCTTTGCACATCTTATATTTATTGTAGCAAACATTTCCGTATATTATTCAACTTTCTTTAGTGTTCTGGACCTTAAAATCATCTAATTTTATTTTGCCTAAAGATAAAAGGGTACCCAAAGATAACAAATACATGATAATATTTATCTTCCTTTTCTTCTCTTTCCTTTTTTTTTACTTTCCTCATAAGATTAAGTATTCATCTTGAAGAGTACATGAGTATTGCCAAAGTTTTTCGGGACTGTGAGTGACGAACAACTTGAGAGTGTAGACAAGCTACTGGAATGTGCATTACATGTACGCTGAATAGGGGTGAAGTTTTATAAGACTGACAATAGAATGTAAACAATCAGGAGTTTTATCTGTTTTCATCATGCAACCACTTTCTTCTTCTTGTTTTGTACCTACTTTTTTGGCTTTTAGGATCTTTGAATATTTGATTTCCTTGGCTTAGAAAATTGTATTGTTTTTCTTCCATTTGCAACCATTTTCTCATTCTTTAGAGGTGTTTTAAAAATAATCTTTGTCAAAGAATCTTTCCTTAAATCTCTTACTTAGGCTAATAGCCCTGAATGCGCTAGTATCATAGGTAGTTTGGATTTTCTTGCTTTGCTCCTGTGTGTGTGTGTGTGTGTGTGTGTGTGTGTGTGTGTGTGTGCTCCTTGAGAGCTGGGAGTACATTCTATTTCCTTCTTTTCACAATCCCTGAGCACAGAGAATATTTCATAAAATTTTGTTGAACACATGCATAAACTTGGATACTATTCCAAAACATGCTAGTTATTTGTTTTATGAAGTTAGGAATAATAATTTATTCATTCATATTTGTTTTGCATGCATCCACAAAATAACAATACTTGCCAGTTACATTCCAGATAAAATGTGATAATTAGCTAAGCATGTAACAGTTTACTCTGGGTGTGTAGACTGGCCTGAGCTGGGTAGGAAAATCACAAAATCTTCCACTGTTTTATTTACCCTGAAATAGACGCTGAATTCTTCAAGAAGAAAACTCAGTTTCATAGCCCACGTTGGTCCCTTTTGTATCCTCTAGTTGTAATTCATTAACCATTTTTTTCTTAAAACTCTCAGGACTAAAGAACCTTCTATGGAGCTTAATTTAGACACACGGATAGCTTGCTCACTTTAACTTATGATCTCATTTGCCTTTGCTCCTAGTACTTGCAGCAAAGATGAGATTCGTATGCAAACCTGTGTAAGGGCAAGACTTTGTTCCTGGTCAGAACCATCTGAGGACTTCTCCTGCACAGTCTTTGCTTTGGTAGTATTGTTTGTGCAGTTTGGGCTCTCTAATTTAGCTCTCATTGCACTGAGTAGTGGGCAGAAGGGCAGACCCAAAGTCCAGCATTGCCCACCTGTCCTCCTTTCCTTCCTTCCTTTCCATACAGGCTTCTGCTGGTGAACAATTTGGTTCACCAACAGAAGCTTTTGGCAAAATTTTGCTTCTGTTGGCGAATTCTGCATTGCCAACATGACCAGGCCATCTCCTGCACACTAGCATAAGCACAGCCTTCCTCTCCAGAACCGTGAGATAAATTTTGTGAACAGAGCCTCCAGGGAAAGTCACATAACGTCTCTGAACCTCGTCTTCCTCCCCTATGAATGAAACGTAACAATGCTACTGACTTCGTAGATTTGTGGTGAGAATCGCAAAATGCTGAGCACCTCATGCGTAAACTAGGAAATATCCAATTTTTAAAAGCTGTGATAAATATAACCACTATTGTTTCTGAGATTTCTAGTATTCCTAAACCTGTTAAAGGGAAACATGATCTTCCTAGGTTGGAGAGCTTTTTCGGGTCACCTCATCCGACTCTTCTGTTTTCTATAACATCAAACATTTAAATTTTTTCTACAGTATTCCAACATAATTATCCAATATGGTTTTTCTTACTTGTCTGGTTTTACTTAAAATCTGCTTTCACTAGAACTTTCTCATTCGTGTCGAAGTCCATTTCATCTGTGGACAATCCATTTGCTAGAATGTGTGTGTGTTACCTGAGTGTATTGTGTATGCTCCCTTTGTCTCCTTTGTCACTGGGGCTTCGTGCGGCTGAGTGGTAGTATCACAGAGCAATTACAGTCCCAATTTGTGACAGTGCTACATTTGTGGAAGGGCAACAATCATTCCATTTCTAGTGTTATGTTATTTATTGCTGTCTTTGAAATTAATTTTGTACCCTTTCTGTTTATTGTTCCTAGACATGACCCATGTTTCAATATTCCTTTAAAATGTTGCATTTGAAATTTGATGCAGGGATATTACTAGAAGCCAAAATTGATTTAGCTATTTTGGAATCCCTTTATATTGTTAATTCCTATTGATCTCACAGTACACTAAAGTCTCCAAACTAAATCTGCACAAATATATTTTGTTTTCCATTCCACCATGATGTTAAAAAGCTGGATCAAAAACCAAGATTAATATATCCTTTCATCCAACCCATTTTTAAGATGCTGAACAGGCAAGATTGAGGATAAACTTTTAGAAAATATTACCCTCAAATACTAAAACTGACTGAAAATAAGCATGTGTGGTATGGTCTTACTTTCAGCATATTAAGTGTTATATCACCAGGCCACATAGATGTCTAGTGATCGTTAAGATAGTATCAGAGATATTGTCAAAGGCACTATAAGAATCTGATGCAGCAGGACTGCAGAAATTGCCTTTTTTAGCTCAATAATAGCAACAAGAAAATGAAATTCGCTCCTACCCAGTATCTATTCTCTGCTGACTCCTAGCAGTCATAGCTCTTCTCAACATTCTGAAAAGATGATCTTAAAATCCAGTAGAGAAGTTTTCTCAGTATTGATTGCAAGGTCACGTGTCTGTGGTTCAGGATATGCATCACTCTTCTGAACATTAAAATTTTAAATCTCAGAAAACCAATGTAATCTATCATATATCCACAACCACTACAATACTTCACTAGTACTATCAGTACCATTAGCATACAAAATCACTTAAATTTCTTTTGTTTACCTATTTTCCAGCCAATGCAACTTTACATTTTCTTATTAAAAGATTATTTTAGTGGAAAAAATAGAAGGAAATATATATATACATATTTAAAATTAATTGCCACTTTATATGACCCTAGATTTGGCTGTGAGGTTAACACAATTACATTTTTATTCTTTATTTCTTGTTTTGGCTGTGGTGACTTCTACAGATATAATTTCAGTTTTCCCAGAATATTCAGTACCTCACTGTAGAGGCAAAGGAATACTATCTTTGAAACTCTTTTGTACGTATTAAAATGAGAATATGCTAAAAGGAGAGAGTATAAAGTCTAAGATAATCAACGCCAATTAGCCTTTCTGAATAAAATATAAAATCTAGGCAGTAATTTCCATGTGAATTTGTTTCAGAAAATGCAGTTGTATTAGGGATAATAAGGAAAAAGTGAAAGACATTTTTAAACTACATTTAAAAGGAACCCTTTTCTTCTTGGTGTACTCCATCTGCAGATATTTATTGAACATCTACTATATAGTACACTCACTGTAAGAGACATACAGATAACTCAAATGTAGTCTTGGCTGCAGATGGCTCGCGGATTAAAAGGGAAAAGGGCCTATCAATATCGGTGGAGTGTATTACACCACTCTGAAGGTTAGCATGAAGGGAACCTTAAGAAATCATGGAAGAAAATAAGAAGATTGCAGAATTGAACTCGTGACTGGGAAAAAGCTACAAAATTTTCGACAGAATAAGACTCCAAAGACAAATATAGCAAGATATTGGTAAAGAGGGTGGAACACAGAAGCAGAAGATAACGGAGTTGTGAAGAAAAGAAATTAAGGACAGGAATTTTGAGAAGAGAAAATCGTATGCTGGCGAGCACTGATGCGTGATGCTATCAGTGTGCTCAGGGACGTCTAAGCTCTTAGATGCGGCGGGAGCCTGGAGTGCCCACGTGACACCTGTGGACCGGTGCTGACCGGCTTTGAGGTAAGAGGTGGGTCTACACGTTAATCTACAGCCCGGTAATGAAGAGACTTCTTCGCAATATTTCACCTGTCTAAGATTTAAAGGAGAATGACATGATCAGATGAGTGTTTCAGGAAAAAAAAAGAATTGTACCATATCGCTAAGGATGCCTGGAGACACTTGAGAGGGCTGAAGACCCTGACTTGTTTCATCTATTTTAGGTTCAATTTTTATGACTCTATATGGCTATTATACAAACTTATTCATAGTGATTGCTAAATCTCAAGGTCAAGGAACCTTCTAAGCAGCAGATTAAAAGCTAAAAGCTCAGCAGAGTATTATATCTTCTATGGGTCCTTTATAGACAGAGTTTTAAAGGTTTATCTTTTGTTCCCTCCTTGTGGACCCAGTCAACTGGCCATTGTGAAGAGTCACATAAATACCTACATGATCTGGTTGATTTCCACCTGCTGTGAAATTTTTGCCAGTTTCTTCCTCCCCCACCTTCCAACTCCACCTCTGAAAAATGTTCGGAAAAGTATCTATGTGCTCATGTATAAAACAGTTTACAAATTTGTTTAGCCTTTTCTATGATTTTAATCTTAATGCTACTTGCTCTGAGCAACAAATAGAGATGTATTTTTCAAGCAAGAGTTATTTTTGAACCAAAGCAAGTAAATAGTTATAATTTATATTTCTGGATTACACAACTCATAGTGTCAGGAACCTATCTGGACCTCAGCTAAAAAACTGTAAATAAGGAAATAAATGTTTCCTGAGAAATCAAATAAATCTTTAACTTTACAATCAAAGTTTATGTAGCTCCCTAAAAGAGGTATCCAAATCAGTATTTATTAAATATTATGAATTCATATTTTACCAACAATTCGAACAAGCTTGGCGGCTTTAATTCTCTAATCTGTAGCAGATAGATGACACTTATAACTGAACAGGCAGAACTGCATGTGGGTCAGTGTATGAGTGCTTGGGATATTAATGAGTTGAATGGTGGAGGGACACAGACTAGCTAGTATTCATGATTGGTAAGAAGACTGACAGACAAGGAAAAATATGCTGAAATCAGACCAAAAACTACCTTTCTAGTGGCAATAATCAGTGCCTGATTATAGAATTTTTTAATCTGCCCTCAAACAGCCACTCTGATTTATTATATTGACTTTGGCATGAAGAACATGTGGAAGAGTTTGGATTTGTAAGGATTTTTCACACCCAATGACAAAAAGATATTACAAATACAAAAAGATAATCTTCAACTCTGCTAAATAGGCACATTGACTACCAATCCCAAGAAACCAAGTGGATACTTGAAGTCCTGCAGTACTTGACTAAATTATCATTTGTATGGCATGTTCTATTTTACTTCAAACTAATGTATATATTAAATAGTAACTCCTTTTTACATTCCCAAAAATCTTTTCTGTACCCAAAACCACTTCTAATAAATGGCAGGCTAAATAACACAGTAACATCCACTAATTTCCGACAGCTCACTCCACATGCACATTCTGCTTCATACCACACATATGTGGTTTTACTTAATAATAACCTCAGGAAATAGATATTTTTATTATTCATAATATACCTATTATTCATAATAAACAGACATGGAAACTGAAGCTTGAGAGTTTGCCCCAAATTTACAAAGGCAGTAAGATAATAGAGCCAGTTTCCAACCCCAGGTTTGTGTTACCAAGCACTGTGTTGTCTTTCAACAAGGGGTCTTGTACCTCCAGGCTCCCAGACTGCAGTAACTGGCTTGCCTGTGGATGACACCTTGGAGCCTTAGGGAATGTGTGTCAGGTTGCAATTGGCAGTGTCTCCCTAGCATCCAGTAATCTAGACAAGTGCCAAGCCGCTCTATCTTTTATCTTGTTAACACTTTCCATTGTCAGAGCGTCTGCAATTCGCTGCCTGGCACTGGTGAGAATGAGCCCGTTGTTATATTGCTGCCACCAGCCCTATTGTAAATTATTTTCACGGTGGTCACAGTGTCACTCAACACTGTTTCTCACCTCCATCACTTATGCTACCTATTGGTCACATTTCACTGCATGAAATTCCTGTCTTCTGTTTAGCTTTTGTGCAACCTAAAGCAAAGTTCCACATCATTCTATAAGAATAAAAAATCACCGTTTAGCCTGTTTTTCTGAATTGTATTTGTAATCACTGGGGCTATTAGGATCACTTTACTTTTTAAAGAATCTTCTTAGGTTGTTTTATGATAGACTACTTCGGAAACCTGAAGGTTTCTCTAGGCTAGACAGAGTATAGTCTCTCTCTCTCTGTCTCTCTCTCTCTCTCTCTCTCTCTCTCTGTATGTAGTAAATAGAAGGCATGAAAACAAAGTTATGAGAAAATTCAAGGACTTAGGGCCAAAGCAATCCAGGTTTTAATTAATTAAATTGATTAAATCCAAGCAAGTTAATTTATGGGGTTTATTTAAACACAGTTTAATTGCCAAAAGTTTATAAACCAATGCCATGATTGTAAAACAATATACATATGGCCCTGGACTAGTCCATGAACAAAATTTCAAGCTAGTAATGGCTGGATGGAGGGGTAGACGAGGAATATCCTCATCGTAAAAGTGTGACATGGCGAGGAAACAGGGAAGTCTGTTTTCAGTAGTGAGGGAAATGCTCCCAGGTACGTTTGAGCCCACAGAGTGCCCTACCTTTCAGGGCCGAGGCACTGTATAAAGCTCTCTTAGGAAGTGCGGCCAGGCATGCGCTATTTGCTCTTTTTTGCATAATTCTTGGGGAAGAAGTAGGATATTGAAGAAACATAGCTGAAGTCCAAACATAGGTATTTGCAGACTTAGAGACAGGAGTCTCTTCTGTTGGATGTCTTGTCCCTGACATAAGTCAAGATGAAAGTAATAGATAGCTCATTATTATTATTTCTTTAGGCAAAGGAGAGAGCGAGGAAGACGCAGTGCTGAATGCAGAAGGCAGGGAAAGGGAAGCAACAGAGATACTTCCACATTCGTATGTAGCTCAGGTTTTCATCAACTTTTCAATGAGCAAATATTAAAAGTTAAAAACTAACATTAAAATCACACTGTGGTCACATGGTCATATCATTATCGTTACATGTGTATTGCAAGACATTTCCTCTTGCGTGTTCTTACCCAAGACATTACTTAACTTCAAGTACTGCTCCACCTTTCCTGAGGAGTTAGTAAGCATCTATTTTCCTGATAGATTTATAATCTTCATTAATTGTTCTAGTTTTGGATTATATATTTTTTTCAAAATATGTGGTATCTTCAGGAGTTTACTATGATGCAATAAAATGGCTTTTGAGGCTGGGGATTTAGCTCGGTTGTTAGAGGCTTGCTTAGCAAGCTCAAAGCCCTGAGTTCCATCCTCGGGACCAAAAAAAGAAAAAGAGAGAGGAAAAAAAGGATTTTGATGCTGGAGAAATTGGAGGTCAGGAGACTAATTACAAAATAAGTGGTGCTAAGTATCTAATAAAGAGAAGTGCAAGTTGAGAAACAGAAAAAGAGTAGTTGTAGAAATTCCTGATATCTAGGAAATATAGAAATTAAATCATGCCTATCAGTAATTTCAAAACTAACTTCAAGAAAGATTTCTGGATATTCTACGAAATTTAGAACCACTTTCCTTGTAATTTAATGTCTGAAATTTTTTCCTCTCAAATTTCCTCACGTATGTATAACTTGTTTCTTGCCAGATACAGACTTTGTCACTTACTAATAAAATAGAATAACATTTCCCAACATGTGTTTCATTGAAATGTGTTTCATTAATGATCCAATTAGGGATTCCCTGTATAACGAAATGACTGTGAGAAATTATTTGTAACCTAGACTTTCGTTAATCTATATCCCCTAAATATATTTGACATTCTCTAACAATAATATGCATAGTTCAAAAAGTATATTAAAAGCCTTTTTAAAGACTAATTTTCATTGAAAAATATTAATTCAAAATTCTTGATACTACACGTTGTCAGTCTTGTAATATGTAAGACACATCACAAAGAACAATGTATTTTTAAGAGAAGGGTTTAGTGTCATCACAACTTTAAATATAACCCATAGAGATATCCTGTTATCACCCGTAACCGGTTCCCTTCCTCTATCTATCCATTTCTTTAATCACTTTGGGAAAACAAATCCCAAAGGTGGCATTCCATTACTGCACAGGATGATAACATAACTTTTCAAGCAGAGAATGCTGAAAGTTTAAACTATTTTTGGTCTAATCATTTCCCACTCCAAGTACAAACTGGAGCTAAAATAACAATAGATTAAAGCAAAAGGAATGCATTATTTTAATTAAATTAAAAAAAATAAAAGTACCTGTTCAACATATGTAATTTGGAAGAGATATTTAGTGAGTCTCACAGGACATTAAGTCTTCCTTTCCCTCACCCCCCCATTAAAAATATGTTTTAATAAAAGGACATTCAACCTCCATAATATATTAAGGGGAAATTGACAACTTGGGAATATTTTGTCTTTTGTAAGAGATTTATGTGAGTGACGCTCTGTCAATAGGTATGAATAGGAGTATCACATTTTAGCTGTGGTCACATAACCTTAAATTTCCAAAATATAGAGTGAGAATTATAAAACAAAGGAAAATATTTTAAAGCATATTTAAAACCTATTCAAACTGTGACGTCTTGATTCTCAGTACAATCTCAAGTTTGACATAATTTCGTCTCTTTATTCCCTTGTATTATAATCATAATGCTTTTCAGTGGTTAGTATTTTTTCAACTTTAAGTACAAGGCACTGTGTGGGGGGGAGCATGTTTTTATGGACTTAATAAGGAACTTTCAAGATTTTAAATAGGATGATTTTTAAGTTTTGTGTTGGTAAGACAGTATGTTAGAAAAAACATTTTTAGGATTTTATTATCTTAAATACACAAAACAATTTTGTAGACACTTCTAAATATGCTAGAACAAAAGCATATAAAATATTATCTTAAAAATGTCTAAGTTACAGAACAAGAAAATCTGTAACTCTTAAACATGCTCTAGTGTCCCTCATGCCTCTTGGTCTGAGGTCCTGGCTCTGCTGGAGCTCGGACAGGCAGCTGCACCTACCCCAAGGCCCCCTGATTAACAATGCTGAGCACTCTCAGTCCCCGCTCACAGGAGGCCCCTGTGTGTAAGGTTCACTGTATCTTTTCCTCCCATCTACGTGGACCTGGTCCACAGAAATGTTTTCTGTTATGCATTTTACAAAATAACTATATAAAACAATGACAAATCATTAGTATATTCCACTTCGGTTAATTTCATCTTTCAAAAATTAGCTCTGACATGATATGCTCTCATTCTGTAAGATAAAAAGAGCTATAGAACTTAAAGTCAACACTATAAAAATAACTAATTTGCCAGTTTTGCTGATATTTAAAAGTCAGATGATCTAAGAATACACACATGTACTTATCTCACAGAGACATAATCATACTGTCATCCATTTTTGAACCACAAAAGATGGATTGTATAACATTTGCTTAAAATGGATTCATTCATTATCAAAATAGATAAGTGTTTCATCAGGTATATACAACAGATAGCATTTATCTTTTCTCATAGAAGAAAAAGATTAAAGTAATTCTTCTACACATATTGGGAAGAAAAAAAACCTGCCCTACTGAGACTTTCACAATGTGACACTAGATAATATACTTCGCCACAGATGGGAAAGTTACATAAACACAGATACACATGACTTACTTCACATTCAATTTGGACAGACGGATTCTAGAAGAAAGCCATTCATCCTTACAATAAATACTACATGGCATTTATTTTGTTTCTTTACAAGCATGAATTCACTGTGAAAATATTACCATAGAATTTAGAGATTTTATTTTATCTGACGTGTCTTTTAAAAACTGCAGAATATTCTACTTAATATAACACAGGAGGTTGTCGATAACCATGGGAAAGTGAGATGTAGCACATTTGATCTCAGTGCAGTTATTGTAAAGTAAGGCAGGACATCACCAGCCGATACTGATTTATTCTGGATAGTAACGGTAAAAAGTATTTATTTTTCCTGACATTTAAATATGGTTATCAAAGTGGTCCTGTATCATATATTTTGTAATTCAAAATTTTGCTTCTTTTCTCATAAAATATTTAGAGCTGGAGAATTCAGGATGTTTAAAAGCATATGAGAGGGGAAATTATACTTCTTAATCACTGAGGTACCCTAAGAAATAATTAATTTGGGGTACAATTTAAGCTTAGTGGTAAAACTAAAGTAAAACCTGTTTTACACTGGAAAACAGCCTGAAGTTAAATGTTATTTAGCACAATGCTTAGACTGTAGCATGTTTTGTAAGGGTTATCATGACCATTGATAAAACAGAGATCATGATACATTCCTTTGCTCTCATAGAAGTAGTTAGTTTGTTTGCTTACTGGTGCGCACCTGCCTCTTGATTATGTTCATTCCATATTTCACATTGTTGAATTAAGGAACACCCAAATCACATGCCCAAGCATTTTTCTAACCCTCTTTTTTTTTTTTTTTTGGTGCTGGGGATCGAACTCGGGGCCTCATGCTTGTGAGGCAAGCACTCTCACCACTGAGCTAAATCCCCAGCCCCTCTAACCCTCTTTCAAGTGCCTTTCACTGAGAATATTTTGCAGTGTTTTCTAACAAGTTAAAAAAAGTAAGAATTGTCTGATTATGCATCACTTATACATGTTGAATTTGTTTATCTTTCGTAATATAGTATAAAATAATTTACTGTCTGTTTTATGCCATTTGCTAACCATAAATGCTCTTATTACATGACCACTCTATAGGAACATTCACTATGAAAGCTGAAAAAATAATTTTCTTTGCCTATTAGTTTTTAAATATCTGATAGATGTAATATTTGTGTGCTTGTGGCATTCAGTTTAACTGCATTATCTCACTGTCAAATTTACACTTATAAAATTCTATGCGATCAAGTTCTTTTAAAACTAATGTATATAGTGAAATTAATCATGCCACACGTTTTGAATTGTAGTGTCGTTGACCAGATAACATACTGTTCTCACATGTAGTTCACTGAATAATGTATTGCTGGTTAGGGTGGAGACACATGAAATAACTCAGTTGTTAGTAAACTACTCAAATGCTCTTTGCCAACATGAGTGAAACAAATGTGTAGGGATATTAAAAGGAAATGGCAGAAATGAAAGTAGTCAGATTTGTGCGTTAATTTTAACTGTCCGCCACTAGCAGAATTTGAATTTGCTCTTTTGAATCATTATCAATTCATTTGAGGACTCATATAAACATTGATAAAGGGCTCCAGGGAAACATAAATGGCAAGAATGCTCAGAACAGAAATAGAGACTAAGGCCACAGTTTTGGAAACACAAAGCTTTTCTTGCAAAATTTGAGCTGATAGTGTGTGATTCTAGATTCTTCAGAATGCTTTTGTGAACCAGAGATAAATTAAACAGGATACAAGAAAGGAAAGGCAATTATTCTCTTGCTTATTCTGCCAAAGCTAACATTTGTAAAAATATTATTTTAAAGTTGTAAGATTTTAAATGAATAGTTATTATTGGGAATTATAAACAGAATTATCAAAAAACAAAGGAATATTTTGAATCATTTTCTGAATAACCAAATACATTTTGGTCAATTTCAATCATCCTGCTTTAATTGAAATTCCACATGGTTTACTCACCCAAAGTTACTGCCCGTGCTGGACTAAGTTTAAATAATTATGCTCAAAATCCAATATTGTTAAAAGTATTTCTTAGAAGGTAATTTAAAATTCTATTATATAATAAGCATGAAATAATAAAAAGAAATAACAAAAAGAAATTCTCTTTGAAAATAATCTTCCTAAAATATGGAAACTTTTTTTTTTTTTTTCATTTCCCCCTTTTATCATATCAGGCCATATTGTTTTTGTTCCTGTATACTAAGCTAAATATTTTAACATTAATTCAAGGGATAACATGCATAAAGCTGTGAAAATTTTTGAGATGTGGAGAGTTAGTTTATTGATGAAAATGCATTTTTTTCCGCAAGCACATTTTTTCCCTTTCAAAAGTGAACGTAAATAACACAGCAGTACTAAATTCACCAATTCTATGAGCCTGAGCCTGCAGAAGATTTGAGTGACAGCAGTTTTTCTGCATCTCTCTCCTCCTGCCTCACTCCAGATTAGAACTGGCACCTTCCCCTATGCAAATGAACATCTAATTAGAGACACCTCCCAGTCAATAAGCCACTTTCTGATCACCAGTTATATTACCTGACAAGCCCTTTCTCTCCAGTCCTGGCCCACCAAGAATCTTCATTCATTTTCTCCTCTTCTTCTCTGCAAAATGAACTGATCTCGCATAATCCCTGGAATAATGTAGTTTCTCCTGTGGAAGAGCAGCTTCCCTCTCCCCCTTTCACATCAAGCTAATGGAGCCAGTAGGTATCCTATTGATCTTTTCTCTATATGGTTTCCACAAGGATTTGACAGACTTCCTTACAGGTTAAACATCCAGGCTTTCTGAAGTGGCTATAGAGCTTTGTTTTTGATTTTCCTAACTTTTTTTTGAAACCCTTGCTCATCTGTAATCTTTAAAAGCTCAGTTGATGCCATGCAGAGCAAAGCCTTATTTCTTTGCAGAACTAATCTAGACACCGTCTAGTGTGGAGTACAGTTGTCTGATTCAAATCTTCTGTTACAAAGCAGATGACATCTAGCTAGATGTCATGAGAGGAGCCTAACAATGACAATTCACTTATCCCTTAGAAAGAATCAATTCTCCCACAATGCATCTGTCAGAGAACTCTCACTCAGTAAAAGCAATTTTTCTAGCTGTCTGACACTGTAATTGCTCTTAAATTTTCAATGAACGTTTTACAAGGACTCCCCTGAACCATGATGAAAAACTTAACTTTTTTCTAAAAATGAGAGGCTGACAGGATGAAAGAGGTCTTTCTCTTTAAAGCCTTGCTTGCTTGAGTAGGAATTCTTTCATATCATCAACAAGCTGTTGAATAGAGGATAGATTACTTTCCATTTATTTCATCAATCAGATTAAAGGCTCTCCTTCACAATGCCCTTTAAACAAGAGCTGTTTATGATGTCCTCCCAGGTTTGACTTTAATGTAGTTTTAAATCACTATGGACACTGAAGTTGGTAAAGAATATAAATATGACGAATATCTGACAACATTTAGGTATTGCATATATTTTGGTCATTATCTTCATTCTTGTCATAAAAAAGAGGCAAGAAGCAGAAGAAAAACAGCCACCGTTTTGCTCTTCTTTAGTCTGAAAAAAATACACCATAATTCCCTTTTAAAATCAGCAAAAGAAATACTAGGCTTTGTGGTGATTTTTTTTTCCCTTGTAGACCAACAATTTAATCAAAACAAAATGAGAGAACTAGGTATTTCTTTGTTTCTTTTCTCTTACAATATGTGTTAGCAGGCTCTAGAAATAAAACTCTAACTTCAACCATTCTTTGTGAATTCATACTATAAAACTGCAGGTAGTATGGATAATCGATCCCCTATCTGAAGATTTAAAAAAAAACACACAAAAAAACCAGAGCCTAAGAGCTGTTTACTGTATTACTAACAAAATAATGGTCTTTTCAGAATGATAGTTGCATGTTTCAGATACGTTAATGTAATTCCTTTAATATTCATACATGTATATTTGAAACGTGATCAGAAATTAAATACATCACAATTCCTTAGTTTAAATGTGTATTTCACCTGTGTTAACCTTATGTTTTTATTGCAAGGTGATACTACAACTGTTTTAAGATCAGAATACTGTATTTAAATGACAAACTTTAATCTGAATCGTTCCAAATGAGAGGGGAATCTTATTGTAATTGTAGAACATTTACAATTGTGCAAATTGTAACATTTTTAAAATGTTAAATTGTAGGTTTATCTCTCTCCTTGGACATCATTCTTTAGGCAACATTTTTGCTATGTTTCCATCTTTTGTTGGACTCTTTTAATAAATAGAATCTCACCATCTTCTGAGACAGTTTATACATCTTCACACAGTTCCATCCACCAGATATTTTCTATTCCTGAGATACAGCATTACCCATTACTTTATAGGCTATTGTACATAAATGAAAGTGTTAAATATGTAAATATTAAATATGTAATTTGAAACACTAGGTATTCAGGTATTAAAAGAATTAATTTTTGGAAGCAATTCTTTTGCTTTATCTACTTTCTCTGAAGGTAATCTCCATCCATTCCTGAAAGAGTTTTGCACATATTCATGGTGACAGTTTAATAGGAACAAGTCACCTAGATATGTATGTACATACTTTCATTGAATCTTCAATCAAGATATCTGTGATAGACAGGCTATGTATTCAGGGAAGAAAAATGAGGCACAGGAACTCCAAGGAAATTGAATAAGTTGTGTGGTCAGTAACTGAGGGTCAAAAAGCAAGCCCACATCTGTTGTGCTCCAAGGGCCACACTCTGTACCGGAGCCGGGTGAAGACGCACTGTTGCTAGTTCTTGTGGTGCAACCACACTACTTCTGCTTGCCCTGTGAACTTCTCTGTAAACTGGGAACTCATTAAAGTGGAAGCAGAAGAATAGTTAAGGTGGGTTGCTGCAATTCAGACAAGAATGATGATGGTTCTAATTAGAGGTCAGTTGATATGAAGACCGAAGTGGACAGATTTTATATTTTTGAATACCTTTCCACTGTCTCTTTCTTTCTTCCTTTTCCCTCCCTCTCACCCTCACTTCCTCTCTTGTTTCTTTCTTATACATACATATTTTTGGTAACTTTCTCTTCTCATCATAAACATGAAATCTATTCAAATGTTCATCATGGATAGGTTTCAAAATGCGCTCTTCAAAATTCCATGTAGACATTTCTTTCTGGCCAGTATCAGTGTATTAATTGGCACTCTTTTGGTCTGTCAACAGTTCCTTTGAATGAGTCTAATCATCAAATCTATTTTCCCTGACTTGCCAACAAGACTCTCATTAAAGTTTCTCATTAAAGTTTTTATCGACGTACTCTGAGGATGATATCAGAATGTGGCTACTTTGGTATGATTTATTTTAGTAATTAAAAATGCCCTTTGTTTCTCATAATTTATCTTACCTGGGCACGTCTTGTATGGATATGAGTCATTAGTTCCTGACAGCCTTCAGCCAATCATGTGACTTGTATACTGTATCAACATACTATTTAAAAGATCTGAACTCATTTTAGAAACTCTTAGGCATTGATCTCTTCATGGGAGACTGGGAATGAAGGAGTAATTGTCAGCTTTCTAGGAAGAACTTTTGCTTGAAGATCTCCTTAATTTTTGGAGATAATCTTTTGGTTTATTTGTTCCATTTCATAGATTAACATGTTAATTTCTTTGCTCTATTTTACCCTGGGTTTTGGCCAGGCTTTAATAAACTATTTGGAGAAGATCTCAATTTATTTTATTTTCTTTCCATCAATCTATTTTACTTCTCATTGGTTCTAATTTCATTAAAAGAACCAAGTTTTAGTTGCTGTCTCCCTGTCTCCTCCAATATCAAACAGTTAAGATCCTTTATCTGTCTAAGACTCACTGAATGATCTTCCTGTAACTACCATAGCTCTTTATCCTTTCAGGTACTCATTTCATTAATTAGTCTTTCTCTCTCCTATGTCTGTAAACTCCTGCTTGTTACTTTACTCTTAGCAAATAAATGTGCTGAAGTTGTTATTGTTAAAAATACATAAAACCTACACAACAAAATATCTACTCCTTACAATTAGTGTTGTTTATCTCTTTCCCTTGTAACGGGCAAGATTCTTGAAGCAAACTAATTTCCACATCACTATTCACTTCTTTCTTGGTAGCTTTTAATCCATTAGACTCTAGCACCAGATCTGTCTCACTAAAATTTCCCTACTAAGTTTGTGATAGTTTGGATCTTAATAAAATCTCCAAAGGCCCATTTGTTAAGGGCTTAATCCCCAGTCCATGACTCTATTGAGAAGTGGGGAAATGTTGGGAGGTTTTTGGTCATTAGGGGCATGCCTGTAAAAGAGATCCTGGGGCCCTGGTCTCTGCCTTTCTCTCTTTATCTTTGCTTCCTGGCTATGAAGGAAAATGTTTACACCACTATGTGCTCCCACCATATGTACCATCCCAAGCCCAAGACAGTGGAACCAGTCATGGATTGAAACCTCCAAAACCATGACCCAAAGCAAACCTTTTCTGTGTGGGTTGTTACAGGAACAGAAAGATAACAATTACTAATGCTATTCATATTGCCGCATCCTCATCTCTTATGATTTTAATTTTCCTTAACATTTGAGACTATAAACAAGTATATTGGCTTCTGAGATATGACTGTTCTGGTCACTTGTAATAAGGTACAACTTCTTCTGCTTGTACTTGAAGTAAGGATTTTCATTCAAATTTCATGAAGAGCTTTTTATATTATTTTTGAGTTCAAAACACAGTGATACCTCAGTTGTCAAATTCAATTCGTTCCAAATTCATGTTCGAACACTGAAGTTTGAGAACCGATCACATTTTTTTCCATAAGAAACCAAACAATTGGTTCTGAGACCTCAAAATTACACTTACAAATTTATATTTCTAGGACAAAATTTTTCTTACCTTTCCTTTCGTTCTTTTGTTTTTTAGACTTTCTTAGTACATGTTTGCAGTACATAAAATTTATATCACTGTAGGGGATTGTACATGTAGATAACAATTTCAAATCCCTTTTATTCTCCTTTTCCCTATACCTCACTTTTATTTTTCCAGCATGAGATTCATTTATTTATCTTATGAAACCTTATAATGTTATTTTTCATATATATAGGTTGAAAATCAAACAAATAGGCCAAAGAACATATGAAACATGGAAGACATTTGTACTAAGTCAAAGTATACTTTAGATACATGGTCTGCACTGGATTACAATGCTGTTTTCTCTTTTTTCCCATTATCTGTCTGATATATATATTCCATATTTTTTTTTCCATAAAAGAAAAACCACATGATTTTTAAGCTTGTGTATTTACATTACTTCACTTAACATTATGGTCTCAAGGTGCACCCATTTTTCTAGAAATGAGTCAAGTTTATCTTTTATTGTGGCAGAGTGATACTCCATTGTGTGTAAATACCACATGTTAATCCATTCATATGTCAATGGACATATAGGGTGTTTCCAATATTTGGCTGTTATCAGTTGCACTGCTATAAACATGGGTATGCTACATCACGGTGGTATGATGTCTTTAACTTTTTCAGGAAGATATTTAGAAGGGAAATAGCTGTGGCAAATGGAATTTCTACTCTGAGTGTTTTGAAGACTTGCCATACTGATTTCCATAGTGGTTTTATGAGTTTACACTCCCACCAACAATGGAGAAGTGTTCCTTTCTCCCCAAAGCCTCACCAGAATTTGTTGTTGGTTGTTTTCTTGATGATAGCCCTTTCTCTTTGGGGTGAGATGGAATCTCAGTGTTATTTTAATTTGCATTTCTCAGATGGCCTGAGACGCTGAGCATTTATTTATTTATTTATTTATCAGCCATTTGCATTTCTTTATCTGTGAAGTGCCTATTCATTTCAGATGCCCATTTTTAAATTGTGTCTTTAAATCTGTGGGATCTAATTTTTGGAGTTCTTTATATATATAGAATTAGGTCACGAAATATTTTTCCCATTCTGTAGGTTACTGCTCTTTACTCTGTTAGTGGTTTCCCTTGTTGTGCAGAAGCTTTTTAATTTGATGTGATCCTCTTTGTTGACTCCTGTTATTAGTTTATCTGCTACTGTGGTTTTGTTCAGAAACTTTGCCTATGCTTGTGTCTTCAAGAGGTTTACCTATTTTGTCTTCCAGCAGAATATTTCATTTTTTTTTCTTTCTTTTTTGGAGGGAGGTACAAGGTATTGAACCCATGGCTTTAGCATTGAGATACATCCCAAACCATTTTTCAATTTTTGAGAAAGGATCTTGCTAAGTAGCTAAGTTAACCAAGTTGAGCTCCAATTTGAAATCCTTCTGCTTCTGCCTTCGGGAGTGCTTCAATTATAGGGACACACCTCCACCCCTGGCTTCATGTTTTTCTTTTAATCTTTAATCATTAGCCTTTTACAAAGTCAGTCATTTGCCATCTTGACCATATTATTTAAATTGAAAACCAATTCTACCGTGATGCCAACATTCTAGATCTTTGTTAACATGGTTTACTTTAAAATTTTTTAACCAAGAATAAAATACCCTGTATAACATGCATTTATACTTTAACGTTTATCACTTTATTATCTGTCTTTCCCAGTAGAATATAACATCCAAAATAAAAAGGAACATTTAGTTTAGTAAATGAGGGAATTGCTCTGAGTACTTGTTTCTCTCATTTTGAAGAACATTCCATTGGTTTTGTTTTTCTTTACTGTCCTTGACTCTTCCTTACTTCCAAATTTTACAGTAATCAAAGACTAAATTCATAGTTATTTCTCTTCTTCAGCTATTATTTCTCCTTAAATAATCTTACCTGTCTCTACCAATCTGTCTCAATTTTGTGGGTTCTTTAATTTATAAATACAACCCTGACTTGTTTCCCTGAGCTTTACTCTCATATACATGGCTGCCTACCTGCCATCTTTTAGATAGCTAGAAAAAAATCCTTATTCTTGACATGTCCAAAATCTATTAATTTCTGTCCCAATTTTACTAATCTCATCATTTTCTCTATCTCATATTTACTGTCTTCTATTGCTCAACACTAAACGTAAATTTAGCCTTGTTTCCTCCTTTTATCTTACAACCTCATGAGAAAGTCATGCCTATTTACCTTGTGCAGTGAATACTAAAGTTGGTTTTTTCTACTTTTTCATCCTGTAACATATTTCCTTCCTAAGACGATGTTTTAAAACTGAAAACCATGACGTGAACGATGTGCCTTGGTACCCACTCCGCCCCTTTACAACTCTTTACTTACCAGTCCGATTATTTAAACACAAGATGATCAAAAATTGCATATTTTTCATTAATTTTTATGAGATAATATAACAGGAAATATAAAAATGACAATGTCATCAAACTGACTCAATAGGAGAATCCATTGGTTGAAATGACACCTGCCCCCAGGACACTCGGGATAGGCCGGAAGTAAACAAACGGGCTCCCGGGTGGCCTCAGGGCGAACTGTTAAGGTTCTTTTGCTCCAGCTTTCTATTCTCTTTGTGCTTTAAGCTGCGCAGGTCTGTTTCTCACAGATCTCAGGTCCAGTGTCTGTCCACGTAGACGGTGCTGACAAACTTGCCAATTAGCAGCCTCTCGTAGTAGAGTCAGTTATAAACTACCCCTCTGAGCCAAGAAATTTGTCTATATTTTATATTTCTGATAATATGATTATGCTCTACACAGACTAGATAGATGGAACGAAGTTCACTAAATTCACTAAGTTCAGTAAGCCCGCTGATGTCTCCATTGTAGTCTCTAATTTGACACAGTGTAGTACTCTCTGGATCTTAGTCTTGCTGCTGAAACTGTATTTTCATAGTTACCTCCTCTTAGGCAAAATTTAATCTAAGTGAACGATCTTAGTCTGTTGAAATTTTTTAATGGTAAGTTTTATAAAATCTCCCACACTAGACATTCCCAAATGTCAGTGCTCATAACAAATAGTTAACTATCTTAGATGAATCCTATGGATGATCATTTGTTTATTATGGCATGAGAAAACTTTCTGAGAAGTTGTTTTGAAAATGCAAATGTGTTTTTGTGTTTTAAATTCCCAAATAATGCTCCCACTCTCTCACTGCATTTATGTTAGGGCACTTTCCTAAGTCAACTGGAACCTTCTAGAAATGAAAAATGTTTGAGTCCAAATCCCCTCATATTACTGTTTAAAAAACCTGCAGACGAAGCAATTAGAATGTTGGAGTCCTTAAAATATGAGGCCATATTTCTACTACAGCTAATTGATTTTACATCTGGCATGTTAAAAGAATTTATGAAACTTGAATAGTGTCTTTGTTTATACTCTAAAGGCTCAAAATGAATTCTCTATATCATCCTCTTTGAGCAGAAATAATCTGCTTTGAAAATGTAGTGTGATTTCAAAAGTAAATCCATTTCTTAAGATTCTGAGTAGGAAGGATTTCTGTTAAATACACAGAGTTTTGAAAATCTTTCACATATTAAAAATAAAAATAATTTACTATTAATTGTGATAAGGAAAAAGACAAGTGAAAAGTATCCAAAGGAAATAGCAGTTACATACATTAAAAAGTCTAAAGGAAAAATTAATAAAATTACTCCACTTTAAGATAAACAGAGCAGGAAGAGGAGAGGGAGGTTGCTAACATTTATTAAGCATCATGCAGTTTCTAAGTAATGATAGCTAAAATTTATCAAGCCCTTATTATGGGACGAATTCTGCTGTAAACACTTAAGATGTATCAACCATTTTAATTCTCACAACCACCCCATGAGGTTGGCTGGTTATTGTCTTCACAGATGAAGAACAAAGCAAACTAGACGCAAGAAGGTTAAGCACTTGGTCCAAGTCATATGAGGCGATGTGGTGGAACTGGGATTCACACCCAGGCAGCCTGGCTCCAGGCTTGCACACTTAAACTTTATGATATATGGCGTCTTCCAGTATTGAATGCTTACTCTGCCAGAACAGTTTTAAAGGATTTATATCCATTATATCTTTGCAATTCAGTAGAAAAGAAGTAGAGCACAGGATCACTGGTCTATGTTATATCAATATATTAGTTAGCTGTCTATGTCTGTCTGGACTGACACACTGGTTTCTGCCACAAAGTGATTAGTAGACAAGTACGGTATTTGTCAAATAAGAAGTTTCTGGTTCTCTATTCTCAGGAATTTTCCTGAACATGTATCTTAGATAGTTTTATCATAATGTATAAAATATTTCCAGATGTCTATCACTGGATACTACCTTGCCTTTGTCAAAGAAATTAGGCCATTTCTGATTTGGGGAAAATATCTTGATTTTGTCAAAGAAACATACTGAAACTAGATTTTTTTTCTTGGGATTCTGTCTAAAGTGATATTGACTTATTGGTGTGGATTACGATTATATTATGATGCAAATTTTTGCTTTGCTCACATATTATTCTTAAATCTTTTCTTTAGTCTGGGTGTTCACTGAAACTGTATATCATTAAAGGACTCAAGAGCATTGAATATATGCACATATAGGATTTTAGAAACTTGTACATTTAAATTACATTGATAACATTTCATTGGTTTTCTGCCACTTATATTCCATAAATAAGAAAAATATGTGACAGTTAAATGAATTAAATGGTATTTCCAATAAATTATCCATTCTGAATATAATTCATATTAATTATAAATTAAGAATATAATTTTTCTTTCAAGTTGTAAATTTTATTTACTTTTTAGCTAAAACTCAATACATGTGTATTGTGTGAAGGAAAGAACAGATTTAAATATATTTCCTTGAAATGAACTTCTAAATAATAGTTTAAAGATAATATTTTGGGGCACAGCCAATTTGGACATCTGTTATACTGTGGAAAATAGGGTAACTTCATGTAATGAAAATTTTAGTTGTATATTTTGTTTTCTGGATGCTTTTAGTTCTCAAAAGCTATCTCAGCCATATGATTAAGATAGAGTATATATATGTGCATATACTCTCATCTAAGTAGCTTTTCAGTGTTCTCAAATTTACAAATCACTAGATGGTGATATGACTATTTTGACTGCCAATAATATGGAGACAGTGCATTGAATTAAATATTCTACATTTTTGTCTTTTACATTTTAGGTCAGATACTTAATCAAATAGATAAAATAAGAACTGAAACAAAGAGTTTCTCAAAATTCAATGTCTTATCAAAATAAGTGTTTGACTGTTGTCCTTGTGAATATACTACCATGACAGATCCAGCCAGTAGCTACTTTGTTCCTCATGGTGGCTCAGACACCTGGGCTCTTTCTAATGCATCATTCTTCTATGATACTGGGCCTGCATCTAATGCCAAAGTGGAGAAGCAGAGCGTAGAGCCTTCCCTATTTCTGAAAAAAGTCAGCTGATTGAAAAGATTAATTGTATTTCCATGTCTATATGAAAGTAAAGCTGGAAAGAGTCCCATCTGTCCAGCCACTGTAACGACATTTTATTTATTTATTTATTTATTTATTTATTTATTTATTTATTTATTTATTTATTTTTTTGGTGGTGCCGGGGATCGAACTCAGGCCCTTGTGCTTACAAGGCAAGCACTCTAATCACTGAGCTAAATCCCCAGCCCCTGTAATGACATTTTAAATGATAGCAACAACTTTAAATAATAAACTACATTCCAAATCTTTTCTTTATTATTAGTATATGTTCATGATGCCTAATAAATACATTCACAGTGGAGAACTGGGACATGTCAGGCTGCATCTTGACCTTATTTGTTTCCCCTCTCTCTCTACTTCCTCCTGTCTCCCCCGTCCCTGATCCCCTTCCCATTTCCACAATGTCCATCTCTGTTGCCTATCATCTATCTTTTCCTTTGGTCTTTATTTAGATTTTGGGTTTCCTTATTCTATTATTTCTTTTGAGAGAAGGTCTTGCTAAGTCACTGAATTGCCAGGCTGGGTTCAGACTTATGATCCTTCTACTCTAGACTCCCGGAGTGCTGGAATTACAGAAGTGTGTCACCAAAGTCATCTAGAATAGGTATTTTGAGTGTGGCTAGCTGTAGTGATCACAGACGTGCATTTGAAGGTATAATCTGTTTTTAATTCTCATTTATGTGTTAAACAATGTTTTATTTGGGCTCATTTTTCATTCCTTCTATAATGCCAATGACTGTAGCATTGAAGATAAAAATATGAACGAAGATGGATTTGAAAAGGAAGCTTTTCAAATACGACCATAAGCCAGTATGAATGTCACTATTTCATGTAAAAGGCGTGAGGGATATGTGATTCATATCTCACTGTTGTCTCAAATTGAGAATGACTTGAGAAGTATATTGTAGTCAGGATTTAATAAAAAATAATAATAACTCCAAGAGTCATAGAGGCAACTGTGGACAAAAATAATGATTGCCTCTGAGAAGATTTTTGGAAAATGGACTGAAAGGAAAGCAACAGATAAAAATGATCTAAAGGAGAACTTTTTTTTCATGACAATATATGAGTGATTTAGGGAAACAAAATCAGGGGCTGCTGGTTTGGCAGTTCGACAGATATTGCCACTCACAAAGATTAGAACCTAGTTGATAAACAGACTGGAAAGAGAAGGGGAAGAACATGGAGTTTGAATGTGAGCCTACACTTCCTTTTAGTCATGTTTGGAGAAGAGCAATGGGGAGTTAAACAAACAGATATGGAGCCAACCAAGAGATAGGGAGAGCTAAAATTGTGGATAAAAATCATTGCTACATTTATCAGCTAGGATTAACCAGAGGGAGACAGAAGCAACAATGAAGAATGTGTGTGTGTGTGTGTGTGTGTGTGTGTGTGTGTGTGTGTGTGTGTTTATTTCAAAAAATTGGTCCACATGGCTGTCTGGGGCTGGCAAGTTCAAAGTCAGTAAGATAGTTTGGTAGTCTGGCAGCTCAGGAAGGAAATGATGCTGTAATCATGAAAATGAACTTCTACTTCCAGGGCAAACCCCAGATTTTGTTCTTAAGGACCTTCAACAGATTGGATGAGGCCCACCCACATTTTCAGAGAGTAATCTCCTTTGTCTAAAGACTGTTAGTCACATCTTCAAATTACCTTCACAGCAAAACCAAGATGAGTGTTTAATTAAGTAACTGGGTACTGTGTCCTAGAAATTTGACATAAAATTAACCAAACCACTTCCCTATGTAAGTGACAGATGAAATCATGAGAAAAAATTTAAAAAAACACTCAAGTAGTTAAAAGCTTGAGCTTTGAAATAAAAGGAAGCCTGGATTTAGATTTCAATTTTACTATTTTGTGAATATGGCTTATTTCTGTATACCTAGTCTCAGTGTCTATAAAGTGAAAAGAACACTTTCTACACATCCGAGTTACTGTGAGGATGAAATTAAAACAGATATGTGACGGGCTTACGGTACTACCTAGCACGCATTAAATACTCAGTTAACATTAGTTACAGAATGGATAAATTTTCAGTTGGGAAATTTACAAAGATAATTATGTGCTGATAAGAAAAAGTCAACAGTAGAAGAAAAGTTGAAGGTAGAGAGGTAACACTTTATTGGGTAAAAGTTGGCGATAGAAGTTGATGGCAGGAATTCAATTTTGCAATGTATCTGAAAGGAGTAACTAAGGCAAAAAGAGAGGGAAGAGGTTTAATAGTACGCTTAAAATGCCGGTCTGTATTTTCTCAATACATACTAATGGAAGGTTATTCACTGAGACACCAAGATGGCTTTAAAGAAATGATATTTCTCAAAAATGGATTAGAAAGTTTGGCTGCATAGCTGGATGATTGTAAACTCCTTTAAGGTGAGACACATAACTTTTCAAGTTTGGTATCTGTGCATCACAAACAATCGATGAACATTTCCTCAATTGTAATACCATTTTCTCTAGCTGGTAGAAAAATAGAAAGGCAAGTAAGTGATTGACTCAACTTTGTGAAATTGTCTGAAGGGTGGAGCTGGAACATATAAGGACCAGGATATTGAGCATACTAGTGTTTATATTTGAAGCACTATGCTGTCCAGTTGCTGAATGAAAGCTATGTCAGGGGTAGCAATGATCAGGTTGAAAAGCACTGTGGGAGTGAGAGAGTTAGGGTCGGGAAGAATGAGCAGTCATATTTGGAGATCAGCATTGGAATAGAAGGTATCAAAAGGGAACAAAGTAAATCAGTAAGTAGCACTGCTTTTTGGTAGGAAGGAACTCTCCTCCTATTCCTTGAAGGTCATTTGTATCAACAATTCTTAAGTAATGATCCACTTGAAATGAAGAGAAAGGCTGGTGAACATGCTTCCAAGCTGACAGGAATGAAAGCATGTAGCCAGGAGTGATGTGGAAGAGTTAATGAGGAAAAAGTGGATGGAGGCAAAGAAGGGATTCTTGTATCCAGAAAGTTACAAGGCCTGGTCTAAGTCCAGCCAGGACAAAGGGCAGCAGAAGACAGGAGAGGAGCCTTCTTGAAGAATGCAGGAAAAGGAATGAATTCTGGATGTGCACTACTAAAGGCTGAAAACCCGTCGAAACCAAGATAAGGGGCGCTGGCTAAATCTGCCCTTCTTTCTTGAGTGCTTGTGGTTTTTTCCAAGCAATAATGCTAAAGGAGACATATTGAAACAATGGATAACAAATCCTGTGGTTTATTTCCTAAAGCTAGATATCAATAAGGACCATGGAAGTTCTTTTCTTTGCAAAGTTTAGCTGCTTTGCCAATGTTCCCTGACTATATGGATTTAACTCCTTTTGTTTATGAAGCCAGATCAAAGCTCTTCCCTCCTATAACTTGAGTCCTTTTTATCAATAGTTCTTATACAATGGTGGGCTTGAAATAAAAAGAAAGACTTTTGAACATGTTTCCATGCTGATACGAGTGAGCGTCGGGGCCAGGAGCAATGTGGAAGAGTAAGTGGTGAAACCGAAGAGGTTTTAAATAAAGCAAAGTAAAATAAGACAGATACTAAGGTGATACGTCCTCTGGGGTGGGGGAAACCTCAGGTTAGATGAGGATTTAGTTAAGCAAGGACAGGGAAGGATAGTCTGAAAGGATGATAAGAATTAAGAAAACGCTAATTTTTATTTTTATTGGGCCTCAGAAAACATAATAGACAAAGAGAACAACAGTAGGAGAATAGAGGGAGGAAATTCAGAAAGATAAGAATGAAGACGACACATCATAAAGAGTCATCATTTCCTTAATTTTGTAATGCTATGTAACTTCATACTAATTGCTATCAACGAAGATTATGTGCTGAGATTAATTACCTACACAGACAATTCAAAAATCTGCCTGCTGTACTTTATGTAAAATCTTCCTTTGATTTACAAGTTTACTTCTTATGTGGATGACTGCTTCTTATATGCATGAAAATAATATGGAAAATAATATATATGATCTCCATATTATTTTTTATCTCTCTAAATCATCATCAAAGGTGTAATGCTTAAATCCATTTATAGTACTATGGAATGAATTTCCATTTGCTAAATAGCACCTTGGAGATCCAAAGAAAATCAATATAGTCTGCAGAAGTACTTAACTTACAACTAGGAAATCACTAGAAGAATTTATTGGCATATATTCCCAACAAAATATTCAGTAGAAGAAACAGAAATGGAATGGGTACATCACTGTTCAACACATGACAATGAATGAATATCAAAAATACACCAATTTGCTAATCTTACAGGTGATAAGTATAATACAAATTGCTTCTCATAGAAACATAGTATTATCTAACTTATTGATCACGTTTGCATTTGATTTTATATATTTCGTATATATGTAATTCACTTTATCAAAAATTGGAACTTTGAAATCTAAGAGAATTTGTGCGGTTCAACTCACATTAACTGTGGATGGAGGTAAGACTGGAAAAGACACAAAGCAGAAGGATGTAATCAGCGTCATACTGAGTAAACATGATCCATTCAATTCATATTCTGTCTGTGGATGTAACGGACAACTGATTTATACAAACTGGACATCCTGAATGGCCTCTGTCCATAGCTATTATCTTCACTATGTTTTCTCAGAATTTCATAACTCCGAAGAGTTACATCTGAAGAGTTGTTTAGAATGAAGCGTGATTTCACTTTGTTTTCCAACCTAGTGTTTTGAGTCCATGTAAATATCTCTGTACACAACTTTTCCTCAGGAAAATCTGTGAGAATCACATTGTTTCCCCTGGCTTAAGGTTACAGGTTCTGGTGACATCCTGTTTCCACTTCTTCTGCACACTTCAGGGTGCCGGTAGTAAGCCCATCATTTCATGGATGGCCCTTTACTCAGTGTTCATATTAATGGCTCTTTGCTGGGAGGTGTTCAGTTGTTCCAGGTGTGGATTTGTCAAGGGAGGTTATCACTTGTGTATTTTGTTTTTACTGTCCTTCCTGATGTTGCCCAGGAGTCAGAGCTCTTATCTTCCCATTTACAAAGTCTGACATTTCTTGGAGCAGCTCATCTGCATTGCCTCCTAGATAGCAAATGACTACTTTGTTCCAGTCAAGTTAAAACAAAGTCTGGATTTCTCTAAGTATGCACCAGACTGTTGGTCTACCTTTATATTATTTTCTGCCATCTTTTATTTTATACAGGCTTCTTAGGAGAGAACACAGTAAAGAGAATCCAGAACAGCCTGATTTTTCTAAAATTTTAAGAATGAATTATGTTGAATAAAACTCCCTGCTTTTGTATCCATTATTTACCATTTTCTTTTGTATGTATTTTGCCTCACTCAAATGAGGGATACCATATGGTATTCAAGTTTGTAAGTCTGGTTTATTTTATTCAACATTATATTTTCCAGGTCCATCCATCCATTTTCCTATAAATGACTCTAACTTATCCTTCTTTATAGCCGAATAGTACTCCATTATATATAGATTCCACATTTTGTTTATCCAGTTATCAGTTGATGGGTATGTGAGCTGCTTCCAGAATTTAGCTATTATGAATTGTGCTGCTATAAACATACATATGCAAGTATCTCTGTAGTATGATGTCTTTAGCTCTTAGGGGAATATACCTAGTAAGGGAATGGCTGGGTCATATGGGATTTCTACTTTCAGGCTTTTGAGAAATTTCCATACTGATTGCCATAATGGTTGTACTAGTTTGCATTCCCACCAACAGTGTAGGAGGGTTCCCTTTTCACCACAGCCCCACCAGCATTTGTTACTGTTTGATTTCCTAATCATTGCCATTCTTTCCAGGGTAAGCTGGAATCTCACCTAGAAGGCAAAGGGCTTAAGGGAACAAGAAGAGGGCAAAGGGGGACGGGAAGGGGAATTCAGAGGAATAAAGATATCCTAAAAATAAGACGTAATAACCCAAATTTAAAGCAGTAACACGTACACTAGGTACTACAGTCAACTTTACGTAGTTGCGACCTAACACTGCATCTATGTGGTTGTTTACCTTGCTCGTTGTTATAAGAAAAAGCACAATGAATTGTGGTCTGTATGTTTGTATAATTTTGGAAAAATTTTAATAAAAAATAAAGAAAAATAAAATGTCCCTGCTAAACACAATGCTACAGAATCTCTCTCTACTTTCTTCTCTCATTTAGTAGGGCAAGAGTTCTGTACACATTTATCCATAAATATTCTCTATTACTATAACTCTATCTTTTATCAAACCTGTCCTTCAGCAAAAAGAAAAATAACTATTAAAGAATATTTCACATAATTATAAGACCTCTCTCCATGATATTTCATTACAGTCTCTCAATGGCGTTGAGTGTGGTTGGATTCAGGAGTCATTGCTCAACTCCTAATCTTGGCCTAACTTCCATGCCTCCTTGGGTTGGAGGGTGAGAGAGTAAACTCTTAGTTTTTCTTTATCTATATTTAGCCATTTATAAAAAGAGAAATAGTAGATGCACCTACGGATGTTAGGAGGCTAAAACATATTGGAGAAATGGAAAGTACTTAAAATTCTGTTTTCAACATAGTTAGCATTCAATAAGTGTGGCTTTTACTAGTTCAACAGGTTAGCACAGTATTAATTCCACAAAGAAAACAAATTCATGAATACTATTCATATGCATACAGTTTTAAAGTCCTGGTTAATTTTTTTCCTTTAAAGACAAAAATATTTGCAAGTTTAATATTGCAAGTATTTTAGAATATTTTTATTAGCAACAATGTAATGAAATAAAAATAATATAGCCCACCATTAAATGGAACAAAATTATATAGTAGTGATTATGAACTATGAGTGCCCAGAACAAATTCTTTGTCCTTCAATATAAATTTTCCTAAAATAATGCATTAAAAATCTCACTGGTAATTTTGGAGCTACATAAGAAATAAACGATTAAAACATTAAAAATGTAACTCCCAAAGTACTATTTTTGTTTACCTTGATATGAGATATATAGAAATAATACTTTATCAGAGGAAGGAACTGAGATTATCAGCAATTTGTATGAGTCAAAGGGCCACTGCTGAGTTAATATCTGCTTTACGACAGTTTCAAGCAGCGTGTAGGTTAGATAAAAATTGGTACCACTGGATTTAAAATATTTTATTAAAGGTTGGGTTAAGCATTAATTTCTATTTTGGGTTCCCTCATACTATCAAATCAAAATCTATTCTTGCCTAAGAAGATTAAAACACATTTTAGTGGACTATTTAGAATTCACACAACTTCTGTAAGAAACTAAAATCATATGGAACGTATTTGGGTCTATATGTAAATATATGTGAATATATATGTACACACACACACACACACAAACACACACACACACATATATCTCCAAAATATAAGCCTCCTTTTAAAGACACTACAAGGAGACATACAGTTTGGAAAGACATGAGCAGTAAACCATTTAATTTGAAGTGATTCATGACAACGTCCTAACATTCAGTTATTTTTCTTAAATTATAAAATCATTTTTGTTATGGCTAATCCTACAATCATAGAAGAAAATTTATGAATACAGAATCATGATGATGAATAAGCATATGGATTTTAATTCAAACAGTGGAAGACAATATCTAGAAAAATAATTCGGCTCACGTGTATTTGCCTGTCTAGTAAGCAGCTTCTTAGCAGGTACAAGGCTTTTCCTCGGTGAGAAAGCAGACACATTCCCGTGCTGCTCCACACCCACGAGAATCCATATTGTTAATTGTACCATAAAGTGAGATTCTGGCAAGGAGAAAATGATTTGGTATGAGAGACTTAGAAATACAAGAATGTTGGGGAAGAAGGAAGAAAAATGGATATTTAATTTTAAAGGCTAAACAAAAATACGTGACACTGTTTCAAAGCAGAATTTCTGCATTACCATAAGCAGCTTCGGAAAGCAGCACATTATTTAAAGAAAAAGAGAACTTGTTTAAATGGGACCATGAGGAAGATTCAGACATCTTGGTTTCAATTAGCAGACTCATTTATTAGCCAGCAAGATGCGAGACTGCAAGGTGAGGTTCAAGAGTCGCCCAGGGTGTCTTCATCACTTCAATATCAGGGCTTTAAGAGGCGCTGACCAGAAGAAGCAGATGACCTCATTTCAGAATTATTACAGTACAGAGAACTCAGTTCCAACATTATAATTCATCGTCTCGTGGAATATTTCAAATTTATTATCAGTTTCCTGACACATAATGGCTAATCGTTAAGGACAGCCACTTTAACATAATATGAATACGCATTTCTCCATAGGTAATACAACGGTTTGTGCATTAGCATTATTGACTAAGGTACATTTAACTTCTTCACTAATACTTAATGGAAGGTTAATGCAGAAGTCAAGAGATTAAATGGCTTTTACTTAAAACAAGTATATTGATTAAAATAACTTAGTGAGATTTTTAAGGCTGATGATATAAAAACAGTCACACGTTTTAATATTTTATTTAATATTAAGAGCATATTGTAGAGTGCAGTGGATCAAGACTAGTGAAAGTTATTGCACTAATTACTTGTGGAACTAATTCTTGCTTATAGTTAACAAATGGATATTGTCTATTGAAAGGCAACAAATCACATTGGTTATTCGTGATGTTTAAGGGCTCCCTCAGTTAAAGACTTGCCTTTGTTTCCTGCAGTGTCCTTTGGGAATGCCCTCCTTGTATCTTACACCTGGCACCATTAAAAGATAAAATAACCTTCCCAAAACAGAGCTACTATTCAATGTCATTGAAATGTAGCTCTATTTCCTTTTGTTTCCCTTGCATCTTATAATTACTTAAACCTCTGTTAAACCTAATACACAGAATTCTTGCAGTGAATTAGTTGATGTTACTGTACCACTTCCTTTCTTCACTCAAAACCCAATATAATATTCCACCATGTATAGCAGACTAACAAATTGGCCTTGTAATAGTGACATATGATGCTCAAGATCATTCACTTCTTTGATTCCATTTCCACCTAGACATACTCATCCACCTCATCTATTCATCCTTTCTGTTTAGGTAGCACAAAGTTACACCTGCAAGGTCTTGCTCAGTTTTAACCTGAGCTTTGTATTGGAGGGATTTGATCTCAAGAACAAATAACCAGGGCCCAGGTTACCCTTGTGCTGGTGTAACTGAAGAGTGCAGAACACAGAGCAATTTTGCATTATATTCTAGAACTAAAGCAAAGTGGTAAATTAGGCAATAAAAATTTTCAATGCCAAAAAGAAAAATTACAATGCTAAATATATACTACCATCTGAAAGTGATCTATAGTGGTAAAAGTGATAGCACTTGAAATAGTACTTACTATAAGCCAGAGAATGATTTTAAGTGCTTTCAGTGTAATACGTCATTTAGAATTCAACACACTCTCATGAATAGGGAATTCTTACTATTTGTAATTTACAGGTGGGAAACTAAGGCAATGCGAATGCTAAGATACAGAGGCTTAAAACGATTCCATTCATCATCCGTGGCCGTGCAGCTGGGTGCATAACCCTGGCTGGGATGCTCTGCAGTGAGACTCTTACCCATCATGTGATATTAACTCCCAATTAAAAAACCCAAAAGACTTCAGTTTAGATCCTAGGGCTACCAGTTTACTAAGAAGGCTAAATAGATAAGGATTATATCTACATTACAAGGTTTATTGTCAAACAGAGTAAGAATAAAGCAGAGTAATTCATGTAACCAAATTAGCATGCTTCTTGTCATACAGAGTTCAGTAAATTAGAATTGTTACTAATAAAATCACTAAAATTATTTCAATGGAATAGACTTTTAATTCATTTGACAGAAGTTTTTCTTAGTTAATGTGTGTGTCACACCTTGGAAAATAAAAGCTCCTAGAGTTTAATGAGAGCCAATAAACATGCTATAGTTTGAACTATCAAGGTTCCCCAAAGCCAAGTGTTGCAGGCCTAGTCACTATCCTGCGGCTCTACCAGAAGGTACTGGAACCTTCAGGATGCGGGGCATAGAGGAAGTGAATTATGTTGCCAGGGGCATGCACCTGAAAGTGATAGTGAGAATTTGGTGCCTTCCTGTTTTACTTTTTGCTTCCTGGCCCCCATGAATTGAGCAGCTTTCTCCTCCACAAACTATCTGTAGTGATGTTCTGCCTCACCACAAGCCCAAAAGCAATGGCATCCACTGACTATGAACCAAAATCTCTGAAACTGTGAGCCAAAGTGAATTTTTTCTCCTTGTAAGTGAATTTTTTTCAGGTTTTTGTTGTAGTTACAGAAAACTAACACAATATATGCAAACAATCAATTACAGTTAAGTAGATGAGAAAGAGTAAAACTTGTGGTAGCATCAAGAAAATCTTCATTGATCTGTTAGGCTGCATAATTATATGGTTCATCATTCTATACATTTTCGTAGGTTCAATAATGGATAGGCCAGGTGGAAACTATAGATTTAGTTCATCACTTGACTCGAAAAATCTTGTAATAAAGGAAAATGTTAAAAATCATGTTTTGAACCATATAGATATAGTTGATAAATTTATTTTGCTAAACAATTCTAGCAAGATCAATCTCCACCACTCTGTATTTAAAACACGAATTCTGTGAAGTACATGACCAACAGCTTTTACCTTAAAATGTATTCTCTTGGTGACGATATAAATTATACTCCTCTGCTTTGTGAAATACTTTTTTATCTCTGAAAGAACAATGCTACTGGTAAGTTACGTGTGAAATGAAAAAAATCATGAGTATACAAATGTCATTTTATCAGAAATTTATATAAGGTGGAACTTTAAATTTGACACTGACATAAAGTCAAAAGTAATTAGTATCAAAATGATGTTAAGTCTTCACCGAATTATTTTAATCCTTTCTCAAAGTCTGTGAAAAGGCACAGTGATTCAGTTCTTAATGTAACCTGATGAACAGGAGCAGGATTCTGTGTTGCAACATGATGATTTTTTCTAAGAAAGTACATAATTTTCCCTAACAAATTGCTTTCTTTGATAAACCATTACTTTAAAAAAAGTTTTGGAAAACAAATCACTTTCATTACTCAGAGTAAATTTCAGTTTTTCTATTAAGCATCCTCAATTGGAAACCACTATAAAATACGATTCCAGATTTATGATTCTCTATATGATCTACTCTTGGACTTTTCAAATACTAAAGAAAGATGAAATAACACTTGGAGATATATAGATATCTCACTCCCATGCTTTCTTTTATTCATTGCATTGAGATTTATTTTAGAAGGGATGAAAAGTCTTGGCTCCACTGAGATCTACAATATCTAAATCTCAGAGTAGCTCCTCAGTGTCCTTAGTATTAGCTCTTAAATCTCATATTGGCAAGTTAAAAGCATATTTAAATTTGAGTCGTTCTCACATATAATATAAAGCCACACAAATTCTCATTTCTTCTTTAACCAAACCTCATTCTCTCTCTGTTCATTCTCTTCTTTATCCTTCTTAAAGATGGTGAAATAAATTGTGTCCGCCTTAAAATTCATGCCCTGAAGCCCTGATCCTTAGTACCTGTGAATGTGACACATCTCAGGACAATTTCTTCTAAAAAGTAATTAGGGTAAAAAGAGGTCACTATGTTGTGTGTCCTAATCCAGTATGACTGGTGTCCTCACAGGAAGAGGAAATTTGGACCAGTCATGTATGAACAAAAGAAAGACCATGTGAAGACTCAGGGACAAGACTTGGTCTACCAGCCTAGAAGAGAGGAGCAGGACAGATCTTTCTCGCAAGTCGTGGGCAGGAGCCAACCTGGCCAATGCCCTCATCTGGGATGTTTTGCCTCCAGAACAGTGTGACAGTAAATGTCTGCAGTTTAACCTGTTCAGTTTGTGGTTCTTGTCATAGCAGCTCATGACACTGATACTTAAGCCATATTGTCAATTTGACTGGTTTGAGAGCCACCTTCAAGATTAGTAAACCACACTTCTGGGTGTTTCTGGGTGGGTCCAGGAGCTGTGACCTTGAATACTGTATCTGGTCCCAGGACCTTCTTTCTTAGCACTGTTCTGCTGCTCTGCATCCAGCCACCGTACAGCAAGCAGATTTGCTCCACCAGACCCTACCGCCATATTGCTGCACTGGAGACAGCCAGTCATGCACTGTAGCCTCTGACTCTGTGAGCCAAAAATACACATCTCCTCCTTTTCATTGCCTAGTGGCAGGTAATTTGTCTCAGTTATGGGAAAGCTATTTTACTGCCTTGTTGAACTAAAACAGTGACTTATGATTTGATATTTTTGTTTATGAATCTATAGGTTCATGAGATCTGGCAGAGTCATCTAGCATACCATGAGCATTCAGAATCAGTGTGTCTTAAAAAAAAAACCTCTAATAGAGTTTCATTATTTCAGAAACAAACATAATTGGAGTATGTGTGTGTGTGTGTGTGTGTAACTAGGATGGTTGTGTGTGTGTGTGTGTTTGTGTAACTGGTATGGTTGTCACATAAAATATAGGATGCTCGGCTAAAGATTAGTAAATACATTTGTAGGGTAAGTGTGTTTCAAATATTCATGAACTATGCTTACACTAACAAATTTTTGTTTACTTCTAATCGAAATTTAACCACAGCTCCTATATCTTTATTTACTAAATCCTGTAACTATATTTATTGGTTACATGTTTTTTATTTTGCTGTGAATTTATGGATTCATTGTGATTTTACTTATCAATATTTATGACCTGGCCCAAATAGTGGTATATCTGTCTTTTCTCCACCATTTTTCTGTAAGAAATAGATCATGAATTCATATTATCTTTGATATCTGTTACATGTTCCTCAAATTATTATGGCTTCTGATTTAGAGAATTAGAATCATATATATGAGATTATTTGTTTATAAAAAGCTCTTTCAAACTGCTGGCATTTAGACAAATCAAGCCATTCAGTTGATATTAATAATGCACTTGCAGAACAGAAAAAATATTTTCTATAAACTTTTACAAAATATAAAAATTATGCTTAAACATACCATCTGAATAGAAAACTTATTGAATGTTAAACAGCACCATACACTCGCTCTTGTACTAGAAAGAGACTGAGATTTATGCATTAGTTTGCAGTCATATACTGTGTAATATAATGCATTACCTTGGGCTTTATAGGAAAGTATTAAAGAAAAGAGAAAAGAAAAATATTTAAGGGAAAATTTCATGTTTTATTGTATTAAAAGACTGCAAAACTATAACCGCATACTACTTCGTATTCACAAGAATGGCTGCAATCGAAAAAGAAAAATAGTGATACTAAGTAACAGGAGGATGGGAACACCTAACACTCTCATAGGTACTTTTTAGAAGAAGTGCTCCATTCAACCACTTTGGCAAATTACCTGTTTCTTACATAGTGAGACATACAGATACCTTGTGACCCAACAATTCACTGGCATTTAATTAAGAAAAATAAAATATATTTCCACATAAAGACTTGCTTATAAATTTATCAACAAGTAGTGGTCTGATTATACAATAGACTGTCAGCACTTAAGAACAATCCATGATACATTCCATACTTGAGGTAAATCTCAGAGGTAATGTGTTCAGTACATGAACCTAGATATGGCCAGTGCAATGTGTTGATTTGTGCATCTGAAATTCTGGAATAGTAAATAAAATTGATGGTAATAACATGGTATGGAACAATGGCTCCCTAAAATGTGTAGAACAGGGAAAAAAATAGCAGGAAGCTTTCTCAGATGATGGAAATCGGAAATGATGAGAGCAATGACTACATGAATGTGAACTTTTCTTAGAATTTTTCAAAATTTGCACCTAAAATCTGTCCACCCTCCTGTGTGTAAATTATACTTTGATAGAAAAGGAATACTTGGGAGCAAAACGAAACAAAAAAATATTTAAAACATTTCAAGCTCTGATTTTATTTAACTACAAGTTCAAACAGCCAAGTTAGGTTCACAAAAGACTCCTGTAAATAGTTTAAGCCATCAACTTCTGGTGCATACAAATGAGTGTTCTCTGCTGGTTTAGCCCCTGGTTGAATTGAAAGAGATCACATACTAGGCTGCTACGGGGGCCTTCTAGGATGTTCTCCATTCGTGTTTTAGTGCCTTATAAAACTTGCCATACCTCTTTAAAAGGATCTTGAATCTGTAAAGGACCTTTTCTTGAATGGAAAGTTTGCCTTCTGACTATAAAAGGAATCTTTCTAGTTTATATGCCCTCACATTTATCCATTCTTCCTGCTATTTGTTTTACCAGGTCAACATAATTTAATACTGTAAAAGGAAGCACTATGGAATTGTGTTTCCCTCATGTTATACATCAAACATACGGGCAACCACTCTCAAGTAGTATTTGTAAACTACATATTCATGAGTCTATTCAGAGTTCTACGTAAAGATGCTTAGTTAAAAGCTCTGACCTCTAGGAGTTTGTAATCTAAAGGAAAATAATAAATATTCAGAACCACTTATTAACGAAGATAAGAGCATAACATCAAGAACTGTCACCAAAATAACACAGTCAAACAGAATTATTCTTGTTTTAATTCTTTGGCCAATCAGAGTAGGAAGTTGAAGCACTTCTTTTGCCTCTTTTTCTTCTTCTTTTGTTTGTTTTGGCAAAATGAACAAAACAAAAATCACTGAACTCGTAAAGCACTCAGACTGCGTATGTTTTCTTGTATTACAAACAACATTTATTGAATAGGCAAGCACAATCCTAAGCGGTTTACAAGTATTTATTTAATTCCAACATCAAATCCTAATGAGTAGGTTTTATTGTCTACATGCTGCAGGTACAGAGAGTGAGGGACAGGAAAAGAAAGGAGTAAAGATAATATCTCCTTCTCTGGCAGATTGGGTAAATCTTAAACTGGGTGAATTGTGTCATTAGTTGGACTAGAATACCAGAATATCATCGGCTGGGTGGCTTAAACAGCAGATTTTCCTTTCTAGTAATTCTGGAGGCTGGGAAGTCTGAGCCAAGAATGTTAACATAGTTGGAATTTCTAGTGTGGGACACTTTCTAGTTTACAGATTGACACGTCTTGCTCTATCCTTACAGGGCAGAGAAAGATAACTTTGTTCTCAATCTTTTCTTATAAGAATATAAATCCTCTTGAGCTCATCTAAATCTAATTACCTGTTCTCCTTATCTGTTCCTACTGCTATAGCAAAACACTCAAAACTGGATAATTTATAAATAAGCGAAATGTATTTTTCACAGTTCTGGTGGTTGAGAACTGCAAGATGAAGGCATCAGCAGATTTGGTGTCTGGTAAGACTTCCTCTCCGCTTTCATGGTGACATTTTGCTGCTGGGTCCTCCAGAGAGAACTAGGTAGAAGAGGCCAGGAAGCCTCCTAAAACCTTTTTTTTAAATAAGGACATTAATTCCAGTCTTAAGGGTAGTGCATTCATGGCTTTCCCACAGGGGCACAACTCATCTCCACACAATGTGGACTGAGCTCTAAGTTTGGAAAGACACAGCATCGAAATCATAACACAGGCCCACTCACCCCAAGTACTGTCACATTGGGAAAGAGGGTTTCAAAATACGCATTTTGGGGAGATTTGGTGCATAATATGAATCTCATGGAAAACCATACGTATCTTTGTATGTGTATGTAAGGAAGACAAAATTTCATGATAAAATTATTGTGCTCTTGGTGATTCCTAAATCCTTAAAGGGTTGACCTCAGCATTCCTAATGTTGCTTCATAAACCGCCACTTACGCTCTATTCAGAATTTGTCACTTCCACATCTCTGCAGAGGCGAGTCTAACAGTCATGAGAGGGGCTAGCGGAGTCGTTCATTTTTATCCCACTAGTTCTTTTAAAGTGTGGGCCTCATTTCCATCTTGGAGATTTAATATTGTATTTGGACATTATGGACGTGAACATTGATCTGGAAATTGCAAAACTCCACATAAGAGTAACTTTATACAATAAGATATGATCACGTTATAGGTCATATTGAGCAGATGTGTAAGATGCATTATTTCATTTTTTAATGTAGTTGGGTCTCTGGGTGATGGGACCTTTCTATGAATGGATTCTTCTATAATTCTATTTCTCTTGCTGAATATTGCATATTTACTCAATTATAACAATTTTGAGAAATGAATTCTTAATAAGGCCTGAATATAAAAATCTACTGATGCTTATTTTTCTATAAAGTACATATTAATTTATGTTAAATTTGTGTATCGTATAAACCCCTCCAGTGGCTCCTACTATTGCCTTTATTTTTGTACTGCACTGAGATTTTAAAATTGCTACCATGTAGTCACCTTTTCACTTTCTTTTGATTTGAAATTTTAACTTCAAGTAAGAAATGATAATTGCCACTAACAAACTAATACTTTGAACTGTGGCTTTATATTACTTCTGTTCTGACCAAAAAAATAAAAAATAAAAAAAAAAGGTGCTACAAAAGTTTCAGACCATTTGTGAAAATTGGCATGTAATATTCACATTTTAGAAATTATCATTTATTTATCATTCATATTATAAACATTATATTTGAATACTATATTTCAGTAAATGTTTATTCTGAATGAAAAAGCAGTGTCTTTAGCTCATTCATATTTTCTTAGCATGTAGTTTCTCTTTGGCAGATGATTTGAATTCTTCGTGAAGGGGAGAAAACGGAACGTGGTGGTGGTTGGAGTGTGGTCTCTGGAGTCAGACTGCTGAGTCTAAAACCCCGGTGTATACATTTACTATATCAGTGAAGGATTTAACTTGGTTTGCCCTCAGTTTCTCCATTGGGAAAACGGGGATAAATGAAATAACTTCTTAAAGCTGCTGCAAGGACCAGGTGAGAGAATATTTATCAGGTGCATCTAGAGCCACTACACAAACCCATGGAAAGTTTTAATTTTTATAATGATGTAAAGTTGACTATCTACATTCTTGTAAAACATAGTATTGTAAGGTTAATTTGCAGAAATGTCAATACAGGCCCAATTTCATTTTAAAATTAAAGACTATACTCATAAGAAAACCTGTTGCACTAACCAGGTGGTAGAATTAAAACCTTTAGGGTATTCCATCTTTACCTTTGAATTCATGAAAGGCTAAATAATTCATTTTGTATTTCATGATATAGTGATCAAACTTTTACAGATTCCAAATAATATGAGTAAGTTTTAAATTCCTATTTCATTGTGATAAGGGTGATCTGATGCTCAGCCTGGGTAGAAATAACAAGCATTAGCACATGCCCGTAATCTCAGCTTCTCCCACCGGTTCAAGCAGGAGAGTCATAAGTTTCGGGCCTACCTGGACAATTTAATGAGACCCTGTCTCAAAATAAAAATAAAAACAGTTGGCATTGGAGTTCAGTAGCAGAGTGCTCTATGTTCAATTCTGAGCACTGAAAGAAAGAAAAAAAAAAATTCCACGGGAATTTTACTGAAAGAACAGAATGATGGGCAAAATATTCATGTGGAACCAACTCCCGAAGAAACAGATGTAAATAGGAGACAAATAGCACAGTCTTAGTTAATTAAGAAAGACTCAGAAGCAATCAGAAATAGAAATCCTCTTGTCATTCTTCTAAGTGCTGTTTAAATTTTTTTGATGACTCTGCATTTATTTGTATAACTTTCGTATGCAGTACTGTAATGTATAACAACATAAAACTACAGTGCTGTGCAGTACAGTCTGCAAAAATTACAATACTATGTGAACAAAGTGTACTATACAAAAAAAAAGACATTGAGGCTCTATAAATAACAGGTACAGAACTATACAAAAAAAAAAAGACAAAAGATGAGTCATAAGTCCGAGCAGCATGCCTCCATTGTCCAGTCTTTAAACTGATAGGTGGTTATACAAGGAATATCTGTATATATCTTGAACTCAATCTTTTGTCCCAGTTTGCTGTTTAACTTTGACTGGATCATCTAAGGGAGTAATATTGGAGCCATACATTTGAATTCCAGCTGTAAATTCTACTACTGACTGAGTTCTGGGCAGAAATTTTGTGTTTTCATCACTTAGAACTCTGCCTGGTTTAAAGGCCCCTTCTTCTTGGTCCTTGCCCCTCAGTTCCATCCAAGACTAGAGTAGCTGATCAGGCTTGACGACCCCACAGCTGCCCCGGACTAACGTGTCTGTGTGCTGAGTTTGCCGAAATGCCTTCTCTCCTGGTTTCTCTCTTCCCGTGTGGTGTGAGCTTGGTGAGCACAGCATGTCTCTAATTTGCTGTTGGAGGCATAGGACATACCCCATGGCCTTGCACAGATTAAACACTTAATAAATTTGTTGAATGAACACTTAAATGGCTTCTCCTCCACCCTGACAGGATTTATGTCTTTAGGATACAGGCTTAAGAAGACAAACATGGTGTGCTGTGTATGTGAGTACTGGCACTCTCGGGCAGTACAGATCCTATGAACATAAATAAAAATTACCCTTCTCTGAGGTAATTTGGGAGAGGATCTCATGCCTCTGGTTGGCACGTTCAGGTTTAAAACTCCATTCCTTGGGTTCAGATAGTGGGTGTTAGATTTTTAGGGGATATCTGTCAAAATATAAAGTGGGACCTTTTGCACATGAATCTCTTTTCAATTAAAACATCGGTCTTTAGGTGTACCAGTTAATGCTTCAACAGGATCTTCAGAAATTAGGTGCATCCAGTCAGGGGTGTGTGTGTATGTGTGTGTGTGTGTGTGTGTGTGTGTGTGTGTGTGTGTGTGTATACACACATTATAGGGGGAGCTGCTTTTGAGAGTAGAGTGTGTCACCTGGCACAGAGGTCTAGGAAGAGGACAGGCACATAAACACAGGATGCAAGAGAATAGCAAGACAATATTCACTTCCTCCCTCCTTTAGCTCAGGCATGGCCTTGCTTATAAGTGCCCTCTTCTATCTGGATTTGTCTATAAATTTAATGTTTTGAAATGAAGTATCCACTTGTAAAAATTCTGATGGGAAAAATTCACTATTTCTACCTCAGAACTGTCATTAGATGTGAGCCATGTATGTGTGTATGTACATGTGTGTGTATAAAATCTTTATCTCTTTCCAGCCCTTGATCTCGCAGCTCCATCTAACTTCAGGACTTTAATAAAGAGACATATTTTTCTGTCTTAGAATTGCAATGAGTAGAAGTACTTTTACTATTTTTCCTTTTATGTATTCAGGCTGTAAAACTTTACATTTATCTTCCCCAATTCTTTTTCTTTGAACTCCTGTATTTTCTACTGTTTTACTTTAAAATAGCTCTTGATTTCTTCCCTTCTTTACCAGTTTCAATTACGTACCAGTGTTCTGAAGTTTGTCCATTGAAATACCAGACAGCTAAGTACACAGCTGGACCAGCTTGATAATACAGTCTATGCAAGAGAAACGTTCATATTTTATTCACTTTGCAACTTTAAATTTCATGATATGAAACACTAAACTTTCTTCTCAAACGAGAAAGGAGTTGAGCCTGAGGAACTCCATTTTGCGGTAACATTGTACTGTACTCTACTCCCGGGTCCTGGACTCACACACACAGTCCTAGGTTTATAACATCCTCACATTTTAAAAGCTTTCTGCTGTCACCAGTTTGAAATTCTTTACAGGTTTTGAACAAGCAGCCTCACATTTGAATTCTTCAGTGGCTGCACTCATTCTGTAGCTGCTTCTCCTCACCCGGTCATTGTCATCCTCTCCCCAAATTACTGAAGTGCTATGTCAGGTTGTATCCCACCACCGGGATTTCTGCCCTCACAGCATCCCGCGTGGCGCTGTGGGCGGAGTCTCCTGGAGGTCATTTGTATTAGCTGCCCTCATTCTGTCGACCGCTGCCTGGCACTGACCTTCCTTCAGAGGTTCAGCCTCTCCTTGCACTAGTTCTTGCAGTTTCTAACACGAATCCTCTGTGTGAGCTGGTCTCACAGTTGTCTCCTATATACTGAGTACTAAGTTCCTTTTACAGCTCCTGCTCCTAGTTGAGCCTCAAAACCAAGATCTTCCTTCTTTCCTCTGTCTTCAGCTGGGTAGTAGGTCCTGGCTTCTCCACAGAATCTTCTTAAAGAACCCTTGAGCACTTATGGTATCTGTAATATTCCAGATTTGTTTTCTGCATTATACTAATTATAACATTATCAAATATGCACGCAAGTGAGGATCTCACAGACTTAATGAATCCAAATTTTAGAAGTTGCGAAAGAATTAGCATTATAAATAAGCACACGAGTGGCGCAGATATAGAGGGTTTAAAAATGACAGGAGTAGACACTAAATCACATGTTTCACAAATACTGGCCTTGTCTATCCTCTGTTACAAATTTCCACGGTAGTACTAGGCATCCAGCCCTTATAATTCCCAGCACAATATTAACCTCACAAATACTTAAGAATTCAATAATATTTAATAGGTTGTATTAAATGTATTTTGGCAGCAAAGAATCTTCTTTAAAATCTCAAACTGAATTATTACTTTTTTTAGCAATTAGACATGAGTGCAACACAGTATTCTGATTCATAAAAAAAGCTAGTGAAAATGATCTTAAGTTTTAAAGGAAATAAAGGAAAAAACTCTTGGGAAATATTTTGAAGGTTTAAATATAAGTGAATTAGAATCAATGGATTAAATTTCGATTGAAATAAGTATATAAACTAATTCTTGGCAAACTGCCTTCCAGTTTCTCAGTCTTCAAATTTCTGAAAAGTAGTTTAAGATGCTTTGGCATAATTTGAGCACAACAAAATTGTCCAGTTTCTTATAGAGTATTTATATGGCAGAATTTACCCACATGTGGTTTTTGTTTACAGTCAGTGTACCACATACAATAAATCTGTCTAGGTGGCCAAGAAGAATTCACAATGTCTGGGTATATCTTTGTTTTTTTACATTAAAAATTTTGTTTTTAGCAATTAAGTGTGGGATGAATACAGGGAACAGAAATTTCAGAAATCAAAGACGTGTAAAGAAATCCCTAAAAGTTACTAGGTTTTGCAAGGACCTCATAACTGCGTAGACAATGTTTTTCTAGAAAAGTTGGGTGACTGTGAAAAATATAAAGTGTCAAGTGGAAGGTTGGGGTAAATTTCCTCATCCAGAACAACAGGTGGTCCAGACATAAGGTGTGCATATGGCTACGACTGGTGCTGTATGAATTCTGTTCAGAGAAACGCATCTTGTAACCTATAGGGATTAGATTCTTGGACATGGTCACCAGACTTCCGAATCCTTTTATAGGCAACAGATGTGATGGCTTATCATAAAATTAGGGTTGGGAGATTTTTATTCTTCTAGTCCGTACACCTTTCCATTCAGGAAGTTTCTCTTATGACATTCTTATAACATCGAGTACTTCAAATTAGCTAATACAAATAAATCTTTTACTTATGGGTTTCAAACATTTTTACACACATTTACATAAGGCAAATCTTTTAAAAGTTATTTATTACATATGTAATGATTAATTATTCACATAAATAGTTTACTATTTCTCATATGACTCCAGTTAATTGGGTACTGATGGTAATTTATTTTAAAAGATGTAATTACATAAGAATTTATGTGTTATGTATGCATACATGTCTGTTCCTTCTAATTCTATGACATTTTCACTCTTGATAACCCTCAGTGAGAAATTAACAGATACTTAGCAGTCACTGCAATTAAGTAACAAGAGTAACTATTGACAAGTTAATTCTTAAGGTTTTATATCTTAGTTAATCTTATTTGCAAAAATAAAATGCACTGTAGCAAGTATATCTCCTATTTATTTATAGTGTATGGGCTAATGAAATTACGGTAATTTAATAAAAACATTTTATATATATTTTGAAACAAGAAATATGATATATGCTTTATGCTTATGCTCCTCATGATTTATGTTGATTATTGTTAGTGTTTGAGTCCTCTCGGCAAAATTATTTTGTATATTTTACATTGGAAGAAAGACGCAGAGAAAATATGTGTCTAAGTCATAGAACCAGGGGTTATTAGAGTCGAGATTCAAACCCAATTGTTGGATAGATAGATGGATAGATAGATAGAAATCAACTTATCTTCAAATTGTTTCATTGGCAAGAAAATCTCAAATAAAAATTTCACGGCTCAAAGATTTAGTTCAAGTCTAGAATCACAAAATGACAGAACTGCAGAATACCCCTTAGGAAGCATCTAGCTCAGTCGCCTTATTTTACAAAATAGGGATGTCGACGTCTTGTTATTTGCATGGAAGTTTTTAAAAAAAAGAACAAGCTGTGTCTGTTTAGGAAATTAGTGTCCAGCACAACCAAAACTAAACACAAACAAACAACAAACACTCCTTTTGCCTCCCAATGCAGAAGTGTTTTTGCTACATATCAAGTGTTCTCTTCTCACAAATAAACTCCTCCCTATGATCCAAACTGCCTGGAAAAACAGACTAAACAGTGACCTGAGTCTTATTCGTATTTGCTGATAAATTTGGAATGAATATGCTCATGCCACAAATATATATTTACTGGAAAAGTAATTTCTATTACCGTACCCTCATTACATTTCATATTTCTATGATTCATGCAAGGAAAACAAATTATGTTGAGAATCTTACTTTTTAAGCTAAGAAAAAGTAAATGTAACCATTAAGTTTCTTGGACAAATGAGTAAGACAGTCAAGAGCACATTTCTTACACTGTGATTGAAAAATCTACAATCAAACTAAGAAATGTGTTGTCTAGACAAATGGACACTGTTTAAGATGTTAATTTCAGAACTTGATCATGTAAAGTTTTTCAATTTTATTGATTTTTAAAATCGTGAGTTTGTATAATGACTTAGGAACTCAAAATAGTTAAGATCTTTAATTTGGTCATCCTATTCAGTTATCATTGATATTAACATTGGGTAAAGTGTTTAGTCTTTTAAATTATTTTGTAAACATTATATAGTGAAATAAATTTTGAATTATTTGATAACACAAAATTCTACACCAAATTAAAGGTTTCTTGAATTTTTTTCCCTGGAGTAAAACCATACTACATGCCATTATGAACATGGAAATAATATGTGCAACTCTCATCTCAGAGGACTTCCAGTAATGTGGCCTTTAAGTACAAAGTTGTTTGTATATTAATGATAAATTATGTAGTTGAACGCAGAAACAACATTTAATTTGGTAGTTTTACATGCATACATATACACAAAGATGTGTATATCTATGCACACATGTAAGCATCAAGTATAAAAATTGAGGTAATAATTTCCACATATTCCATTTTATTTTCATTGTTTTCAAGGTGTTTTGGCTTTCTTATTAATTACATTTCCTTATCCACAACCCTCAGTCACATAGCTTCATTCATAAACAAATAATCTAATGTGTTTACTGTGGTCCTTGAAAAATATATATACCTCTTTTACATATGTAGTTTTGCTTTTTGATAGATGTGAGTTTAAAATAACATATGTTAATATACTTGTGCAAAAACTTTGTTCTATCTCTGGAATGTCTGATAGCTTAATAAAATACACCCACAACTATCATTCTGAAAAGATACAAAATATATGACAGACTAAGAAAGCCATTAAATATGCAGATGATAAGTATGTCCTTTGATAGAAAACCGAACAATTAAATTCTTCAAATTTCAGGTGGACATTTCAGTATACATATAATGAAATTTTGCACTTCTGGAATCAAAGGAAAGGATGAAAGAATAATACAAAATATTTTAAAGTGTCTAACATTTTCAACGGTAAGGAAAAAAATTTGTAAATTTTAATGTGGGGGCAGAATTCAAATACGAAGTGACACAGTAAGAGAGACCACACTGGCTGACCAAGGTGTGAGGTTAAAAAGTGCCTCTGTGGTCAGAGTTGAGCTTCCAGTGAGCATCTTGTGTCTTGCGTTTTCCTGGGAAGTTAAAGATGGAGAAGCAACAAGATATGTCATGTACAGGTACAAATCCCCTATGATGAATGTTACCACTATGCACATCTAAAATGTACCATTAAAATAAAATTTAAATTGACAAAAAAAGAAAGATGGTGATTAACACTGGCAACTTTCTATAAACAGAAAGTTACATTTTCAAAGGGAATCAGTACATATAATTTAAAACTGTAAAAGAATGATGAATTTTATGAAATCTCAACCAAATACATACTTTAAGGTAAACAGAGAAATCCCTGCAGAAAACAGTCAAAACACAAAAGAATGGGGCAGAAATAAAATTTCATAAATCACCATAAATATAAGTGGTTTAAAGCTAACTATTAAAAATTCAAAAATTTCAGAATAAATTTGAAAAAGTTCAATCCAAATTAGTTTTTAAAACAATGAAATTTGTTAGAGGAAAGTTAGCCAGGGCCAAATATAGGGAAGTAGAGGACGTGGCAACATTCACCAGAGGTGGCAACGGTTTGAATTCCCAGACCCCAGTCCAACTTTGCTGAATTGAGGCCATTTTCACTATATTGGTTCTTCCTACCCAGGAGCAAGGGATATCTTTCCATTTTCTGATATCTTCTTCAATCTCCTTTTTCAAAGTACTGTAGTTTTTGTTGTGTAGATCTTTAACTTCCTTTGTTAGATTGATTCCTAGGTACTTCATTTTTGCGGATGCTATTGTGAAAGGTGTTGCTTCCCTAATTTCTCTCTCGGTGAATCTGTTGTTTGTGTACAGGAATGCTATTGCTTTCTGAGTGTTGACTTTGTATCCAGCTATGCTGCTGAATTTGGTTAGTAAATCTAGACGTCTTTGGGTGGAGTTTTTGGGGTCTTCTATAAGTAGTATCATGTCATCTGCAAATAATGACAATTTAACTTTATATCTTGCCTTTTTAAGCCACTTTCTACTTGATCTTTGAGTTCTAAAATTCATTTTTGGGCTTTATCTTATTTTCTACTATTATGCTTTTCATTGGCAATATAGCTTAATAATAACTATTCTGTCATCAATTATACACAGATGCATTTTTTTCTCTTTTAAAATTTCTTGATTTATTTCCTCCATTAGTTATAGTTTATTCAGGATAGTGTGCACTATTTTTTGTTTCTTTTTTATTTTAGTTGTGCTTTTGTATTTCTGGCAGTTTTGTTTGTGAGAATATTTCTTGTGTTGGCTAGTGTCCTAAAGGGCATGAACACAAAGCTGATGAGTGTGTCAGTATAGCCCATTTCAGGGGAAAGTCCCTGGAGTACACTCAAGTAGCTTTAGCAAACTCCTTGCTAAGTGATTGTCCTTCTGGGAACCTTTGTGTCTATAGGAAACTCTGCTCCTTTCTCCAGAGCATTTTATCAGCTGCTTATGCTTTTCAAGCTGTTATTTAAGCAAACATAAAAGAGGAAAGAATAATCAGTAGCAGTTGGTCTTATATCAGCCACCATCTACTTGGCAAAGCTTCTGTTACTGGCCTTCTTTGACCTAAGGAGTGTCAGGGCGGAATCCCCACGGACAGATGGTGGAGGAGCCGGCCCTCCGAAGCGCCTGTCCTGCTTCCGCCCTCAATGCACCAGGCCTGTCGCTGCACCAGGCCATTGTGGCCCTGAGCCTGGGCCTGAACTACCACTTCTCCCTTTCCTTCTCTTCCTCAGGTATGTCTCGGAGCTTTACTTAGTTCTTCAAATCAACATACTTTTCTCTAGCTCGTATGGTATTTCTAGGTTGGACCGGGGAAATGAAGTCAGCAGTCTGTGACACAATCTCAGTTTGATACCTGAAAGTCTCTGGCAATACGCACACACACCTTGTCCCACGCACACACATTCAAGAAGGAGCATTATAACGTTATTGTGACATAGAAGAGAAACTCCCAAATTATTTAAGTTGTCTGGATGGTTTCATGAGTTAGATTATATTCATTTAGTGAAATAAGACAAAGACTTCGATTATCTAAATGTTAGTACATTTGATTCTCAAGAAACATTAATTAGGGGAAAAGTCCAAGTGCAGAATCCTCTGATAAGTGTGGAACATAAAAAATACATATATACTGATAAAGTTATTTTTAATAAAACATATATGCAGAAAAATCAGTGCGACACTGTCTTAGTTATTTCTCATTGCTGAGACAAAATACCTGACGCCCAAAATTAAGGGAAGAAAGGTTTAATTAGCTCGCAGTTTGTAGAGGTTTCAGTCCACAATCATCTGGGTCCAAGGCAGGGTGGCATAGCAGACAGGCAGAAGGCAGCAAGGCAAGTAAGGGGATAAGCAAGAAGGGGCAAACACAAGCTTCTTCTATCCCTTATGTCTTATCCAGGCTACACACTGTAGAGTGGGTAGCACTCCCACCCTTCATCCTAATACCCTTAATCCTAGTATCACATCCTTGATCTCGGCAGAACTACGTCAAGCCAATAAGTAGACTAATTTAGTAATCACACGCTAGATCCAGTCACACCTATGACCACATGAGGCTTTGAGGGGACATCTAGACACAAACCATAACAGACACCCTTTTTTGGAGAGGTATTTATGGGAGGGGAAAGTCATATATTATAATTTAAAATAAAAGTTTAAATATACAGATATAAGATTTAAAATTTTTATTTTTTCTAATGTCATATGAAAAGGTTCATTTTATAAAACTTGTTTTCATACACATGTATAGATGTATGTTTATTTAGAATTTTATATCATAATGGAAGATGTAAAGAATTCTAGGCAAACTTTTATGCTAATAAGTAAAAGCCATAGAAAAATATGTTAAAGGAGAGTTTCAAAATAGTTTTTAAATTATATTGCAGGAATATAGAACTGATATAAATTATTAAAGATTGATGGAAGCTAATACTTTGCTTCATTTTAATTATATGCATATATTTCATACTAACTTCTTCATTTCATGTTAAAATGTGTGTAGAAAAACAATCTGCATGCCAACATAAATGAGCTCATGAAAGGTGTCAAGTGATATTATTGAACAGAGTAAAAAGATTTGTTGAGATTAGATAAACCCAGGCATCAGTTGTCAGTTCGTCTATTTAGAAAAGGTAGACATGAGAGAAGACAAAAGCCAATATTCAAATTATCTGCATGATTTGTTCTTTTCTGACTACAAATTGTCAATGTGAGAAGGGTGTGAGCGGAGACAGTAAAAATCAAAACGTCACGTTCCTCGTTAGTAGCTCAAAATCCCCTTTATATTGGTACGGAAGCTATATTGAGCTCTAACAAAAGGAGCCATACTTACTCTTTTTTGACTTGTCAGTCTCCAATTTGAAGACTTGTTTTTAATGACCCATCTAGAGAGATTTTTTTTTAAGAACATGAACATATTTAGGTGATTCATCTTTCAAAAACTTGCTTTGCTACTTCAGAATCAGACTGCATCCTGAGTGTGGTGGACCTTGACAGATAGTGGCAGTTGATACTATGTCTACACGGACAGCAACACAGCAATTCCAAAAAAATGTTGACGCTGGTCTACAGTCAAGTCAATTAGTTGGTGCACACTGGTTCAATCAGAGCGTATAAATCAGAGTTTTCACACAAATTTCACTGGTAAATTTGATGTAAAGCAATGATTATGGAAGGATTCTCTTAAATGTTTGCAAACACAAGTAGATTTAGTAAAAGTAAGTTAGAATTAAAATAACTGTAAATCACCTCATTTCCTCCATGTGTTTACCTTTGGGTATACAGAAGTACATTTTTATTCTGATTATGCTTTTTCTGCAGTTCATCATTTCCGTTTTTAAGAGGCTATTCCAGTATCTGTGTTTTACCATTTCTTTTAAAACCTTGATATTGAAGTTTGAGTTTTAAAGAGTGAACCTAACATTCAATAAAACTAAATTTAGAGGTGAGAAAATCTAGCCAAGGACAAGTAGATTGAGGTGGGGTGAGGGAGGTACGTGTGTATGAGAGAGAGAGAGAGAGAAAGAGAAAGAGATTTTGAAATGCCTAGTAAAATATTTAAGCAAATAGCCCAGCCTTGTGTGAAGCCAGAAAAAATTCTCGGACTTTTACGTTCTCAAGGCAATAACATTATTATCCAAATATCATCACTTAAATCCTTACATTTTAAAATATAGAAACATCCAATTTATTTGTCTCAAAATTTATTTTGTTTTTTTCAATTTATTTATGTATTTTTTATTAGTACATCTTTGCATTGCATTGTGCGGAGCTGGTACATGTACCTGTTGTATCGTTCCCTCCTCTCCCTCCCATTTTCCTCCATCCGTAGATCCCCTTCCTATCTGCAAAAGTTCTATTTGGTTTTAATTTGGAAAACTTCTTCACAAATTCTTTTCCAGAAGCACAAAAGCAAGTGTTTATGTATCCTGGACTCAGTCCTTGTTGTTTCTTACTTCCCCTCAGCAACTCGGGCCAGATTCCACAGCCTGAAGCCCTTCTGTTTCTTGAAATGTGAAGCCATGAGTTGGAATCCTGCTGCTTCCCAATCACTGTCTTCATCACTGTACCAGGGTGGTTTAGTTCTTATGTCACTGTCCTAGATGTCCACAAGGTTTTAAATATTCTATCTGCATGCTGACAGAACTAGATATCACTACAGGTTTCCAGCGAGCTGGCATCTGCCAGCTGTGTAGGATATTGTTGCTGTGCTTTGCATTCGGTCAGGGATAAGTCTTACAGAAGAATTTCTGAAGCACGCGACCACTCTAATGTTAGTGACACTGCACTTCCATGCTCCGCCAGGGATGACAGGCCCAAAGGCTCCAGAACTGCTGGCTCAAGGGCCTGTGAACATCCTGAGACGAAGCTCCTATCCCAACACGCGCATAACTGTGAACTTGCACGTCAAATGTGCTGGGCTGCTGCTGAGTTTCAAACTTGCCACTGTACCTTGAGATCCCTGATCTACATCATTCATCCTAAGGGCTGACTACCACGATGTTCAGCAATGCGGCGCTTTCAGTCCACTCACACAGTTCCTCTGTCTCCAGACATACTGCCACTTGGACTTATTTATTGTCAGTGTCATCCATGAGCAGATGTTGAGAACTTCCACTCTCCTCTAATGCTTTTTTAAAAATTACCTGTAACATTTTCCTGTGTACCACCCATCACTGCATCCTTGTCAAGCTTCAGCTTCTGCTCTTATCATTCTCCTCACATACAAAGTAGGATTATAAGAATTCTTGGGGCTGGGGATTCAGCTCAGTGATTAGAGTGCTTGCCTTGCAAGCACAAGGCCCTGAGTTCGATCCCTGGCACCACAAAAAAAAAAAAAAAAAGAAGAATTCTTACCTATGGATGAAAACTGAGTTTATTTAAGCAAACTACTTACAGCAATATCTTCTGTAAGAATTCAGTAAATGTTAACTATTATTATTCTTCTATTGATTTTATTACTGTTATTTTTGTCATCATTACAGTTAATTGAATCACTCCAACTCCGTAAGTAGCTTAGCCTGGATTCTGTAGAACACAGAACACACAGCCAGATCCTACTCAACTGTACTTTATTTGGGTGGTAAAGAAGTCCAACATCAGGCAAGCAAGAAGAAAAAAAACAGAAATAAGAAAGGGAAGAAGATAGCAAATAAAAGGGGGTTGTGCTAAAGAACTATACAAAGGGGATAACAAAAAGGGATGTAGGATTTAGAGAGGTCTCCAGTGAGTCCTAATGACTTGCATCTCAAAGCAATATGTCAAGAAAGAAGGTGAGAATGTCCATATCCACTGCTTGTCCTTGGCCAAAATTTGCCATGCCTTGTGTAAATCTTCGTCAACCGAGTTGCATCCTCTTGTCCATTTGGGTAACTGATAGTGGAGCTCTCAAAGGTATAGCAGGCAAAGCTACAGATCACAATTAAACCATTAAACCAGTGGCAGTCTTTTTGCCTTCAACTCTACCTGGGTACAGCCTAGAAAGCCAGGAAGCAAGGGTAGGTGAAAAGCTCATGAAAGAACACCCTGACCTTCACAAGCAATGGGAAGACCAGTGTGGAAGGTAAGGGGTGCACTGCACAAGGTGGAGATAAGGCTCTCACCTCCTGTGTGTTGTGTCTTGGCCTAGCAGTGGCGGTAAACCTACGGCACGCGTGCCACGGTCGGTTGTTTGTGTCATTGAAAGCTCTGAAAGGTTCACCATCCCTGGCCTAGAGTGACTCGAAGGAATTAGAATAGTTATCATGTTTGACCTGTTAAGTAAGTGATATTTCGTGCCATGCCGTGTTCTCCCTCTCTGCCTTATCTGGTAGACAAGCAGCTCAAAACATTCCTTTCATTAAATAACAAAATATTTCCTAACTAACCGCAGGACTGTAATGGACGCCAGGCGATCTTTCTAGAGCAACATCAAAAACATCAAACAGACACAATTTAAAATATTGTATGTTTCCTCTTATAAGAGAAATGCAAAGCCTAAAGTATAAATAAATTAAAGATCAAAGTAAAAGATAAATGATAGGAAACAGGGAGATCTTTTGTAGATGGACAGGGGACCAGGAGATGAGCAGGGGAGAAAAGCTGACATAACGGAATTAAGATGGGTCATATACCGATAACAACTGCCTAGAATGAATGTGTTCATTACGTAGCACAGACATGTACTAATAAAAACGTTGAAGAAAAAGACTAGCCCAGAGAGTCAGGAGAGTCAAAGAACTGGGTCCAGAAAAAGCAGACAAGGACACTGAACACTAATTGTGTCTACAGCTCTTTAACTTTATAATTCAGAAGAAGAGATATTTTTCTTTCTTAGAGCTCACATTCATTTAAATGATAGTAGAGAAGGCGACCAGGACCAAATATCTACCTGTGTGCTCATAGATTCTTTTAAGGAAATAGGGACTTTGAGGTCAGCCAGATCGATCTGTGTGCTCAAATGCAAGAAATACAGAATCCCAGATTGACAAACACATGTAGCAGGTCAGTACTCAAATGCAAAGGACAGAATGGCAGGAAAATTGTGGATAACTGTTTCTCTGTCTGTCTTGGCGTTTTGTTTGTATTCTTACACTTCAAAATAAGTGTTATTATATTTATTATTTTTAAAATATTTTTATAAGGTAGTTGGTGGGGACTTGTTACCTAAATAATTGAGTTTTTCAGGGGAATTTTCTATCATTATTTCTTTGATTATATCTTCTTTTAATCATCTCTCTGAACAAGTACTGTGCTCTTGTGCATCTTGCATCTGGCCCTAGTACTTTTTCATCTTTCATTTTTCATTGGATGCTGTGGAAATTTTTCTATTTCATACTTCAGCTCAATAATATTAACTTCAACTATGTCCACTCTGCTATTCAGCACATCTAATGAGTTTTAATTACAGCTATAATTTTTCAAGTAATTTTTCTTTCATTAAAAATGTCTAACCTTAATGTATTACTCCAAGTTTGAAAGTTACTTTAATTAAAAATATTATTATTATATCTTTGTTATTATCTCTATTTCTTCAGCACTGTGGTTTGGATCAGTGTCCCCTCAAAGGTCTATGTGTAAAGCTTTGCCCATGTGTGACGCTTTGGTCCCCAGCATGGCAGTATCGGAAGGTGGGACGTCCCTATATCCTTGGGCACCTGCCCCTGAAGACTACTGTGCTACTCTGTCTCCTTCCTCTGTGTCTCCCTCTGCTTCCTTGTTCAATATGAAAGCAATGTGCTCTGCCACATGCTCCCACCATTGTATACTGCCTCACCAAAGAGGTGAGGCTGCTCGGTCTTGGACAGAAACCTCCAGCCCAAATAACCTTTTTCTTTTTATAAATTAATTGCTCCAGGTATTTTATTACTGTACAGTTAAGCAAAGTGGATGAGGACTCTGGGGTATTATTTTTCATCAAGATTGCAGTCATTGTGACTTAATTGTCATTTAATTAGTGTTCTTTTGTTAACAATGTTATGTCACTGAATTTACCGACTATATCTGTGCCTTCATTATCTCTATTTGCTTAGAGATTATTCTACTTGTTCAGGCTACTAAGTGTCTTCGGTTCAGAGTGTTAAATGCTTTTGAAAATCTTCTGGGTTTACTGATTCTTGATTATCTCCTTTTCTGAATAAGAGTCTAGGTTATCACTCTTTGTGGTACCGTATTGCCTTAGCACGAGCTAAGCACAACCAGTAAATGCCGATCCGATAGGATTGTGCACACGAGTACTTTCTGCTTCCCTCTTTCCCTCTCTCTGAAGCCCGGCTCCTCTCAGCACGTGCCCCACTGCCACTGGAGAACCTGCTATTAAGCTGATCCTGGAGTAAACACCATAGCAACTGCTACGAAAATGGGTCTTGGTACAGCTGTTCCACTGACATTTAATTCAATAAAAACTCATAACTATCTCACTGATCACTATCTCATCTCCTGGTGCTTACTTCTTAGAATAATTTTTTGTTTTGTTTACTGTGAAAATGTATTCATTTGGAGGGTTCATCTGTGCCTGTGTAAGGTTATAAATCTCTAAGCTCTGTTAAGTTTCACCACCTGTCAGGCAACATTTGTATCATATCTTCAAGAAACTTCCTAATATTCTGACTTGCTTTTGGCACTGTTTTGATTTCCCAGAACTACATGGGTTTCTTTGGATTTTATATTTCTCCTGTCATTGTAATAGGATTTTGAGGGAGGAGAAAGGCTAAATAATTGTATTCAATAGGCATCAGGAAGGAATACATTCTAGCTTATATTTAAATGCCTCTTTAAAGTTATTTTAAACAAGAACCTGATAATAAACACGTATGTTCTTGAGAAAAATTTTATTCTGCTTACTGCGCTTAATATTGATTTGTAGTTAAGTAAACTAATAAAACATTTCAGCCAGCCATATCTCCTTTGTGTACAGAGGGTCACGCCCACCCGCAGACTCACAATCAGTGGGTGCAAATGGGTATCGATTTCATCATAAATGACTGCCATTATGTTGTCAAAGCAGAGTTTAGCAAGTATTTGTTTCCTTATTCATAACTACACAAAACATAATTATAAAAAATTCCAGCTTCAGTGACTCGGAATAAAAAATATATAGATTAAATGTATATGATATTGTTTGCAAAATAGCCTTTAAATCCAGCAGGTAGGAAAGATCCAAATTTCTTGTTGGATTGTCTCTTCAACAGGTCAAGTAACTGCCATTTAAAATCTTTTGAAGAATAATTATTAAATATTACTAGAATATATTTAGGAGATGACAGTTATAGCACAATCATGCAAAGGACGTAAAAGATTCTTTCATTTAACTGAGAAATGAAAACTCAATACCTTTGTGAAAGAACTACATTGACGTTTTTCAAATATTGTAGTTTGTGTTTTGAGAAGCCGACCTTGCAGATGAAGGACTCCATGTCATCTAGAAACTATATTTTCACATTGAGCAGAATCAAATGGATTACATTTTGTGTAAGAAAAGTTTGTAATTTTGTAATTTCAGGTCGAATTCCAAGTCAAGGTCTCAAATGAGCCATAGCAGTGAGAAAGCAACACAAATTTCTGTTAATATGTATATTAATATAATAAAAAGGAGAGACTTATGACACACGTGACCACATCAAAGAATCTCAAAAACATTTTGATAACCGAATGAATTCGTAAACAAAAGGCAACTTCCTATACAACTCCACACAGATCAGAGTCTAAACATGGAATAAGCTTTGAGATGAAGTTTTGGAGATATGAAAACATTCTGTCATCATTCTGGTGGTAGTTCCGTGACTTCGTGCATTCATCAAAGCTTATGGAATTGTGTACCACAAATGGTGAATTTGTACCGTTAAGTTATACTTCAAAATACAGAAAAATTCTCATTGATGGGGAAGAGTGGTTATTAAATAAAGATGAAAACCTTTAACATTTGCACTTTCATTTCATGTAATTCTTCAGATCCATCTTGCTGTTCTTACGTCCTTTTGCCATACAAGCCACCTTTCTAATTTGTCATGCTTTCACAACTCCAATTGCCCCCTTTATTATAAGTAGAAACATGCTTTTCTCTCTGCCCACAAATATAGGAAAACAAGTTTCTTCCTCCAGGATCTTCCCTAACCATCTACATTAGGTTAGTTCTGCTTAGGAGAGGTCCTCCTTGAACCCTCTCTCTTTCCTCTGGAATGATTTTCATAATAGGCTTGTCTAAATTTTTGTTGTTGAAAGAAGGAAGGGAAAAGGAAAAGAAAGGGAAAAGGGAAAAAATGGAAAAATGTAAATAAACCTGCTGTAAATAAGGAAAGGGAGAAATGGAAGGGAGAGATGGGGAAGGGGCGGGAGACCAAGATACATCATGTACAGGTACAAAATAATCATGATAAATGTGATTATTATGTATACAATGTGCCAGTACATGTTCTTGGTAAAAAAAAAATGTTGTTGTTATTCTGGGATCCTTTCCTGTATCCTGATATTTATATTTACAACCACAGGAAAAGAAGATATTGGTAATACAAGGCAAGGCCAATCAAAACATATGAATTTCTTCAGTGTGAAACCAGCAGAGAGATATGCCAACAGAAAGATAATTTTGGCTATGTAAAATAAAGAATTCTTTTTGCTCCCCTACTCTCTTTGTCCTGTAGCCTACCTATGGCTGGGAATAGATGACGTGATTCACACAAGAAGCTGGAGAAAGGGGGATATGAAAGAATAAGAGATGAGGAGAAAAGAGAATGGAAAGAGAGCCCAGTGAGGTTTTTTCCCCTAGCAACAGTGACATTTTGGGGGCCATCCTCAGATCAAGAATTAAGGCCACCTGCCCAGTGAAGGGTAAGCGGACATATGGAACAGGTGAATAGAGCCAAACGTTTTAATTTCCACTCACTTTTTATTATTTATGGAGTGGGCACAAGACTATTGTTTTAGTTTCTTTCTTGTTCCTGGGACACACAATACCTGACACTCACAATTGAAAGAAAGAAAGGTTTATTTTGACTCACAGTTTGTAGCGATTTCAGTCCATAATCACCTGACTTCAAGGTGGGGTGGCATGGCAGAGGGGAGTGGCAGAGGACGCTTGCTCAGGGCCTGGCAGGGAAGGAGCAGCAAGCCATTAAGGGAGGGTATATATGGCTTTCTAGCCCACACCCACAGTGACCCACCTCTCCCGCCAGGCTTCACCTCCGAACATCACACCCAGCTATCAACCCAACGGTGGGCTCATCCAGTATCACACACCCATGATCCAGTCACCTCTCGAAAAGCCCCACCTATGAGTGCATGAGACCTGAGTTCTTTGAGGTCACATCTAGATACAAGCTCTAACAACTATTATCCAAATGAAGGAAATGCATTAGAATTACACAGGGTTTTCTCCTTGGGTTTATCAGGCATCACCAATGTCACGAAATGTATTATTCTTTTTTTAATGCTAAAGCAATCTTTAAGTCTTATTAAGTAATTATTTGTAAAATTAGTACATTTTTGGTTATCTTCCTAAAGATAGTCTTAATCCTTCTTATTTCTCAAGGGCACTGCACATGGTAGACATTACACAATAAATAGTCATTAAATTAATAAATTATATTTTGAAGGAATAGATCATTTTTAAAACTTCTCACATTATGTTTGTCTATTCCTCTTCTGGGTTCAACTGTAAATGCTTAAATGTGTTCCATTTCTGGGTAATTAAGAAAAGAAGTGGAGAATCAAAGCAAGCCTGGTTTTATTTATTTATTTATTTTAATTTTTATTTTAAACCAAGAGCATGTATTGGTACATTCTACATACATTGGTCACATTCATTACATTTATTCTGTACCTATACATGGTGCATCTTGGTTCTCCCCCTCTCCCCCGCCCCTCCCCTCTCCTCCCTCCCTCCCTATTTATAGCAGGTTCATTCATCATTTTCCATATTTTCCCTTTCCCCTCTCTTT